>WEKY01032850.1:1673-29946 GCA_013390045.1 Picathartes gymnocephalus
CTTTTGAGAGAACACTGAGTATAAACTTGTAGCATTAGACTGACAGCCACAGTAACTCAGAGGCTGTAGAGATCCTCAAAAGTTCCCAGCCAGATACAGTGGGAGCTTTTTCAAACCAACTGTGAAACACATCTCATCCCTTACCCAGCAGGAACCTTACAACTGAGCCGTAACACTTGGTTCCGACCTCCCCTAAAATGCTGGCAGTGGGTGGCACAGGCTTCTCCTGGAAGTGTTGAGGCAGGTGTCACTTAGAGCCAGCTGCAATGGTCCCCAAACACACCACAAGGCAGCCTTCCCAAGAGCAGCTACGTGACAATAATTTTCAGCCACTACTGGTGACAGGACTATGCAGTAGTATTCAGAAGCCCTGAACAATTGCAAATTGGTTTCCAGTCTTTCGAAAGAGCTGAAAATCTTTCAATAAAAAACAAACAAACAAACAAACAAACAAAAAAATTCGGGGCGAAAAAAAAGAGTTGGCTGTTGCCAAGTATGATCAAAAAATAACAGGATGTTTTAACCTTTTTGAGGTCCATGTTAAGTAGCCAATCCATGTGGAAAGCTTACTTTTGCCATCTGCCTGACTATTAAGCTCAGGTCAGGAAACCAGTAGCAGTTTCAGTTATCAGCTGTCTCCTCCAAGCCATTCAAATGCACGGGCTGTAGCAAAGGCTAATAGAAATAAAGAATTTGGTTAAGAAACGATCCCAGCGTACTGTATTTTAAACAACTGAGATGAGGAACTTTCCTAACGTATGCTCATGTGTGAGCCACCAGAGCCAGGTTTTGGTGCTCATGCTTGGGTGCCTGCTGCCTCAACCGTGCCATATTTACATAAAACTCCTTTAGGTGGTACAGCCTGGAGTCAATGTAAAGTTAATAAATCCAAGGAAATCTCCACGGTAAGAAAGTTCAGAGTCAGATTTTGAAATTTTTATATGACAGTTGTTTGCCTCAGTGTGGGGCAGCACATTGTCCTCATCTGGCTCTTCAGATGCCTCTGCCCTCTCTGCTCCTACCAAGGATTTTGTCATATTTTTATTTCCTGTTTGGAATTCTGCACTGATATCTTATGGACATGAGTGACTTGGATGGTTGTTAGTTTTACATCATGATGCATATCAGACCATAGTAAGGTCTTTATTTAGCCTTTTAAAATGCTTGTTTACAATTTATTTGGAAAAAAACAAAACAAAACAAAACTCAGTAAGGCAATGGGATAAGTAAAAGAGGAAGACATTAATCATTCAGGGAGGGGAGGGCAGGGTCAGATTATTGAAAATATTGGCCACAGATAACTGAAGCAAAAAAAAAGAGCATGATTTCTTAATGTTGTGAAATAATCAGTTTTGACTTTCATATTATTAAGTCCTTCTTGTAGACAAACTAACACTTATGGACTTAGTCATTCCATAAGATAATCAGCACCTAATATATTTTTTATGACTTTGAATGATATCTTAACAACTTAATACCAGCTTATACTGAAAGCCTGATTAGCAGTGACAGGTGACAATAGCAATGATTTCTAGTGTGTGTGGGACCATTACTATGCTGTTAAAATATAAAAGGAAAATATTACCTCCTACAATTCTTACTTTTCAATTTGAGGAAAAGCCCATGCAAAAATGTTTTATATGGAATCCAGGTTCATCTCCCTTTCTTCATCTACAGTCTGCACCTGGATCAAATGAATCAAATATTTTTCACTTCCCCAGCACATGGCCTAAACCAGCATTCCATTACCATCACAAATCAATGTATTCTGAACCTTAAATGTGTGCAAGCAGTGGTTTTCTGATCAGGAAGACGCAATATGCACAGTAGTTCATAGTATCTCAAACCTAACAAAGGAAAGGCTTGGTACAGCTACACAGATTTTGCCTCCAAAGGGGCCTCAATTTGACTGTTAATTTTAAACCTGTGTTATTAGTTTTGAGGAAATAATGCATGTATTGCAGGATATTATTCTGCAGTTTGAAGAAGGTCTCCAGGCATAGTGAAGAAAGGTGTTACAGAATTTACACTGGTGCTGTTTTGCTGACCATAAAATCCCCCTGTCCTTTCCCCAGGTGTTGGTGACAAATGGGCCTTGATAATACTGATACTAACAAAACTCAGTGAAATAGACCACTTTGGCTTCTACCGTCAGTACTTGATATCACGCTGTCATAATGACAATAAAAATAGCACCAAGATATTTAGATGTAAGTTTTAAATTTATCTACTTTGCAGAGGTAACTAAGAATGGCTATTCCCTATTTTACACCTGATGAAAACAATGCACAGAGCCACTGTGTGGCATATCCAGGAACATAACATATGACTTATGATGCAAAGTCAGGATTCTTTACATTTTGATGCTATGTTTGCTAGATTGTGACGGCACCTATATGCTTTGTATTACACAGATATTGTCAATTAAAGTATAATTATCTTTTTCATCTCTATTTCCACTATGTGTATGCTATGTCTCAAGTCATTATCACATTCATTAAAACACAGCAATTCTGTATCCCTTATCAGCACTTAAATGAAGTATGAGAATATATAACAATGCAATTAACAAAAGTATTCCCAATGAATGACACCTTCAAAAACAAAGTGAACAAAGTGAAGCCTTGATAGGAATGATTCTGCACTTGAGGCCTATACAACAATCACTAGGGCTTTTCATCATTTTTTTTAAAGAGAACTGACAAGTCTGATAGAAGGAGAGAGAGAAACTACAGTTTTGAAGCTTCATTTTTATTCAAGATGTAGCAACACAAGGACATTCAGAGACAGCCTAGAAAACACAAGTTATAGTCAAAAATTAAGCCTGATTTAGTAGCTGAATCAATTTATTCCTTCCAAGGTTCTGCACAGCACCTGACATGAGGGCCTCTGTCCTGACTCATGTCTTTCAGAACTTTAGTAATAAAAATAGCAAGTCTCTCTGAACAAAGAAGAACCCCAAAAGACAAAACAAACAGTAAGTCTGCATCTTATATAAAACTCACATACTTTCTACTCATGCAGCAAATACCTCTGCATATTTATTTACCTTGAACAAGATGAAAGGTCACTCATTATGTGCATTATAAGCTAATCTCAAATGTAATTACACTGACGAAAAACCCCCCTTTCATTTGAAGGTTAACTAGATTCAAAATAACCCAGTTCTCATCAGGGTGTTGCATTTATTTCAATTAAGTCAATCAACTTAACAAGGATTTAATTAAAAACAAGTTAGCAAGTCAGAAGAAGTATTTGAACTGTAATTAATAAGTATTTTAAATAAGCACGACATAGTTAAATGTATTATTCTAAGTGCACTAACCTATGACTTCTTTGCTGATGCTTGCTATTGGGCAACAACAAAAAGCATCCCACCCTGGGAATCCTGGCAGCAGCTCATACTTGCAAAGGCACATGAACACAGTGCCCAGGAGGTGCAATACTGAACTCTCAAAAATTAGGCAGAGAGATGAGTACCTATTTCTCATGAGAGGGAAAACTCAAGGTTTGCCCACACTTTTTTTGCTTTGTTTCAACTCTTGCTCTTCGTACAAAATAACTTTTCAAGGCAGTTGAACAAAATATAAAGTGCCTTTTCACTACATGTTTCCATGTAGCTTCTTTCCTCTGCAAGCATTCTGCAAGCAGGGGGGAGAGGGGAGCAAAGCACTAGCAAACAAAACCAGAAAACAATCAACACAAAGATATTAGTGCTCATGACAACCACACAGTCTCCCAAAAAGCTCCAGTAATTTATATTAGACACATTCCCGTTTTGTGCCTTTCCATTGTCTTTTGGACAACTATGCATCTCATCCCCGGCTTTGCAGTCTAGGAACTGAGCGAGGAGTTATGCTTGACAATCTTCATGTCTACATAATTTTTCCAGCACCATAGAGGAATTCTGGGCCACAGGCAAAGCAGAAACCCAGTAAGATATGTTGCAAACAGAGTCCTCTACTTTGCTATGACTTGCCACCTCCATATACAGTCCTAAAGTAAATTCAGCTCTGATCCATCAAAGGTTGTGTGGAAAGTAGGGAGGAGAACCTCTCTAAGCATATAATTAACCAGATGCATCATAATGTATATGTACAAAGGTCCTAAATTAATCCCATATGATTCAAGTACATGCTCAGCATTCCTAATTTGCAAGTGCTTGACTTCATGGGTTTCACAACCCCTTGTCAGAAAGGAAGGGTTATTGAGTTGAATAATGAATCCAAGTCTAGAGAAGGACAATGAACAGGCCATCTGTAGTCCTGTTCTTAACAGCATTTAGGTTTGTAGGGTTTTTTTCCCTACACTCTACTGCCTTCCCACCTCATGCACCCATGCCCCTAACTCTAATCTGCCCATCCATTTTTTTCATCTGGATCTCTCAACTTAACCAGTTTCTTCAGAAAATCCTGGATGGGAAGTGTTCTTCAAGAGCGCTAAAATGTACAGATGACTCACTTCAAGCAAGTGATCTGAAGCAGAACAAGAGAGCAAGAACAGGATTCTTTAATGATAATGATCTTAAACCATGCAGGTGACAACCTCCAAGAGAGCAAGACATTCTACAGTATCTCTGTAATATCACCAAATGATTTCTTATCCCTATTCATCCAGATTACTTAGCAACCAAGCTGTTGTAAATTGACAACCACAACTTATGCTTTGAACCTTTTAATTTCAACTTTACTGAGGCTACTCCATTGGAAGTATTTTGAGAAAGACTATGCTAATATGCAATAAATAACATGTATCTGTTAAAAAAACCCCAATTTATACTTGGGAAATCTCTAGACTGAAAAACAGAAGAAGTTTTGTGACTATTGATACCACTTTGCACCCAAACCATTAGAACTGCGCAGACCATTTTTCAAGGACTTAAGCAGCATACTTCCAGAAAAGTGTCCATTAGTAACAAATGCCTTACAAAAATGGTGATTTCTGGAAGAAAACGTTTTTCTGTTTTGCCAGCCGGATATCTTTGGTCTATCTGTAAGTACACGTGCTCAGGAAACAGGAGTTTATCAGAGACAAGGAACACATGTTCGTGGTCAAAAATACTAGCAAATGAAGTACTGATGTCTCCACATCCACCTGGTTACTTTGGCTCCTCTCTTCCCCCTTCTGCCCCATCTCAGAACAAAATAATTCAAAATAAATGGAGGATCCCATACTATTGGACTATACAGAGTGAAATCTGCTATTCCTGACAAGAATAACAGGACACTGAATGCCTTCTGTTCCCTCCCTAAACTTAATCATCTGGATAGAGCTGGTATTTCTGTTTGATTTCTTCCATGCCTTTTAGCAGAAAGGAACATATTGCCCTGAATAAGACAGACACTAAGCAATCAAAGATGTTTGGATGCAGTACGGAATGTGATTATTTTCCCTTTTACCTTCTTTGACTTAATTTATTGCTGCCCACTCTATTTTCCTTTATGAAGCAGTACTGGAGAAAAAAGAACCTCATTCTTTAGCTGAGATAGTATGTGCTGCTTTGTGAGCCAGATTCCTTCTCAGCTCAGATAATGCTCACAACCACAGTGCAGTACAGAACAGTTCAATACGACCATTTGCATAGTGAACGATGCAGAATGTTTAATTGAGTTATCTATGAGAGGCACCAGGTTTTTGCAGGAATATTATCTGGGATTTAAGTTGGCTGGTTTTGTGTCTTCCTTCTGACTCCATGCAAGTCTCATTCCTTCTCCTATTTTGAAGCAACTAGGAAAAAAAAAAGGTGAATAGCGGGTAGCAGGAAGGTGAATTCAATCCATTTTAGCTTAGTTGCCATTACTCCCAACTGTCCTATATATTTAAAACAGATAATATAAAACAAAACTTTGTCTATCATTCAGAGGTAATTAAAGATAACCCTTGTACAATGTTACTGAAAGTCCTTCATATCCACATTCCCAACATCCATGGAAGCTCTCTGAAGAGCAACTTTATTAGCCGACTTAATATTTTGCTCCTTCTGCTGAAGAAAAATAGTGGAATTTGTTTTAAGGATGTTCTCATGGCTTTCCTCTAAAGCTGAAGCTCACGAGTATAGTGCAAAAAGGCATAAATACCAGGTAAAACTGTTTCAGTATATGCTGTAAAGTAATAAGGAGATTTTCAGTACAGGGTGAAAATATTTTCTTCTTGGGAAACCCTTAAAGATAGAGAGTCCCTGCAAAAGCAAAGAAGGGGGAATTTTCTGCAAAGGAATGACACAAAATCATAGAAGCCGTATTAAAACTCTGGCTGACTATTTTGCTCTGATGAAGGTTACCTATATAGGCCATCTCTGAAAGTGTTTTTTTTAATGTGATATTTAAATATTTCAGTAAGGAAAATTGCAAGCATAGCCTGCCCTCTTTTTGCAATACCTTATAGAGTAACAGATATTGACTGCGCTTCCCTATTAGCTTATTTATAAAAATTAAATTAAAATAAAACATTTCCCTATAGACATAGTTCTAGATCTCTGTCATCCAAAATATGTTCCTCAACCACTGATGAAAAGTGCAGTGTCCACAGTTAGACACAACAGTACAACTGAGACCTGAGTGACATTTATGTAGTTGTGTAGACCAGTTACTTCCCCACCTTCCACAGAAGAGTAACACTTGCTTCTTTTGTAACTGCATCACATTGCCAGATATCCATCCGTTTTTGTGGTCCAAGCAAATGGACACTGCTATTCCAGCTGCATAACTACTAATTCCCCAGAATTCATTTGTAAATCTCATGTTTCCTGAGATCAGAATTTCATGCTTGCATTAAGTTTGGATCAAATTTAGTCTTGTCACCATTGTGACAGACATATCAACTTCTGACCAAGAACCATGCTGTACCTCCCACTGCTGCACCTGGGAAAGGGGCTTCATTCCTTGTTTTCCACAGATGGCCACGGAAAACTGAAGTCTCTGTGCCTGACGGAGTGAAGAAATATTCCCTTTAAACTACTGTGCCAAATAAACCACCTTAACTGAGCAAGAGCAGTACAAGTCCCATATCTATATTTAGCAATTGAAGCTGACTAAATGTGAAGGGAAACACTACAGCACTTCAACGGAGATAGAACTGCACATTGACTGAGAGTATCAAGTGCTCTAAGAAAAATTTCTTTCCAGGGTTTCCTCAGCAGCAGAAATACTTACAAAGGGCTACAGGCACTGCATGTTTGGACCCCAGGTAGCACTAACAGAAAAATTTACAAATACTTTCAGGTGAAAATGTTAATTAAAAAATTCAGCTAAGTAATTTTAAATAAAACTGCTACTCATCAGGAAGGAAAATAAATTCATCAATCATATGTTCACTACTTCTCATTTTCACTTAGACTCAAAATGAGAAGGATGCCACAGACAAGTACGCCATACCCGCCTATTATATCTGACACTGACATCATTTATTGTGCATTAAAAAGAATTCTTCTGGCACTTGCATACAGTAGTGTCAGTTTTAATTGCTAAGATGCACTGAACAGCTCTTCTAAACATAGCAACAATTTACATTTTAAAAGCAAATCAAAGACACAAACAGGTGGAAGCACTCCATTGTGCCACATGAGACCCTTGTTCCTACAGCTGCAAAGCAGCACGAGTGCACATCCACTAAAATATCAGCTTGGGAGCAAAAGGAAAGAGGCATGATGCTGAATCCTGGAGTCAAAAAAAAACCAAACCAAAACAAAAAAAAACCTCACTCAAAGCCAAGAGTGCAAGCTCTATTCCAATATACTAAAACAACATGTCTGAAAATGAAAGAATCTTACAGGTTGAAAAATGCTGTGCACAAATAAGCCAGTTACTAAATGATATCCTCACAGGCAAAAAAGGAGATGTGGGCTAAGACAAACAACACTAAAACAGGCTTACAGCTATTGCTAACAACATCCAATCACTGACAAATGCAAGGATTACTTGGGTGAAGTTCACAAGAGACGATGTTCAGTATGGTATTATTTATTATTTTCATCAGTGAGCTAGATGATGGAACAAGGAGTATGTTTTATTAAATTCAGAGCTCACACTAAGCTGGGAGGGATTACAAGCATTTTGGAGGCCATGAACATAATTCAAAAGGCACTCAAATAAACAGAGAAATTGTCTGAAAGCTGCAGCACTCTTGGAAATGCGTATAACATACTGCAGAAATACAGGAATGCTAATTTGCACAAATTCAGGACAGAAATGAAGCCAAGGTTTGATTGCTGGAGATTCCACAAAAGAGGACCTAACTACAGTTTATCACAAAATGAATGTACATGATCTGTTGTCCTACTCTTAAATAAAAAAATCAGTCATCCCACTGGGATGTATGATCAGTCTTCTGCACAGGAGACATGAAGTAAATTTCTATTCTCCTCTGGAAACCGCAGTGGGAAGTTCAGTGGGGCTGTGCTGACCTTGGTCAGACAGTAAAGGAAGCTGCCCCTAATCGAACAAAAACTTCAACTGATTAAACTTGATTCACACATGGATTGGGTAATTCTTGCAACTCTTGGCAAGATTCCTGTTAAACATAACTAAGTGGTAAAATTGGGCAAAATGTTTCTAGAAACTGTAAACAGCTAACCTGTTTTTAGATTGGATAGGTTACCCTAAAAGAATGCAGCAGCTTAGACCCTTGATGGAAAAATGAGTTTATACTAAAAGAAAAATGAGAAGGCGTTGAGCCTTTCTTAGTTAAAAAAAAGAAAAAAATAAGAAGGAAGGCTCCAGGTGGATTGATCGATATAAGTGTATCCTTTCTAAAAGAACTGAAACCCTATAGGGGTTGCAGAGAAATGTGGCTGGGAAGGAGACAACAGCAAGGGTGGAAATGAACAGATGGGGAGATAACGGCAGACTGGCTGACCGAGCAAAGCAGCAGACAGAGGGAGAAAGAACAACTGTCAGGGAAGGCAGCTAGTGGGAGCAGTAGGCAATGGTCCTGGCTGGCAGGGAAGGGCTGGAGGTGAGCTGCTGTGAACTTCAAAGTCAAAAGCATTGCTCCAGCGAGGTGTACCAATGCAGCCAATAAGTGGCAAGCCCCTGGGACAGAAAAAAGATCCTCAATACCTGTTTCAGCAGCAAGACAAAACCTGCCCCTAGATGGACTTTTCTTACCGAGGGTGCTTCAAACTCATTTATCCCCTAGACTTCGGTGGCTGTCATTCAGCATCAGGGAAAACAGCTATCATACCTCCTAGGTCATACTGCACTGCAGTCAAGCCTTCGGTGCCCATGGTACACGACAGGGCTGGTTTGTGCATGAGTTTTGCACCTCAGCTGCCCAGAATGATTAATCTGGGAAGGCAGCAACCGTGCAGAGCAAAAGCAGGTGGTCTCTCTCATGCTGGGCACGTGCAATGGAGATGAAGTTTACAGGTATGCCAGGACAAATCAGGTATGGTTTGGAACAAGATCTTGATAAACAGTTTGAAAAACTGGTGGATTTAGCTCTCGTACAAGAAAGGAACACTTAGCAGTCTTCTCCACAGCACTCACAAACAAGAGCAGCGTTGATCTGTCATGTAATTCAAATGTGATTCCAGAGCGAATGCATGGAAGTTTGTCATGTTCTGGTGGAGACTTGGACTAGAATTCACTTGGAAAGCTTCGTCACCTGGAGTTTTGTCATGCTGTCCTATTCCCCATTGGCTGAGTCGGGGGAGGTTTAGGTTGGATATAAGGAAAAGGTTTTCCAAGCACAGGGTGGCTGGGCACTGGAACAGGCTCCCCAGGGCAGTGGTCACAGCACCAGCCTGACAGAGTTCAAGAAGCATTTGGACAACACTCTCAGGACATGGTGTGACTCTTGGGGTGTCCTGTGCAGGGCCAGGAGCTGGACTTGATGATCCTGATGGGTCCCTTCCAACTCAGGATATTCTGTGATTCTGCAACATTTTACTTTGTGAATGACCCGATTCTGCTCACAGAAACTAACTTTAACCATACAGCTTGAATGGACACTTTCATACTACCGTCACATCACAGTCTATTAGTACTTCCTATTGGCTTGTCACGTGTCATGACTAATATCTGCTCCAAAGTATTTGGTTTCTCTGATTCTTCTCCAAAGAGAGACTTCTGCATTAAGAGTATCATTTTCTTTAGCAAGTAATGGTATTGGGAACTTCTGGTTTTAATTTAAGGAGCAAAGTTAGTGGGTTCTTACTGTTCTTTTAAAGGCATATCCTCCTGCTTGGAAGAAAATGTGGTGAGGCTTACACTGCTCACTTGAAACATAAAGTAAAACTTTATGAAAAAGAAAACCAAAACTTTTTCTACGAAACTTTTTTTTCCTCCTGCATGGCTAAGGCTTTGTTTGTTTGTTTGGAGGGGAATAAGGACAAAAAGAAGAGGAAATAAGGCAGCATTTACTCTGTAGAAATAAAATCACAATTTACAAAGAGGTTCAGAAACACTTGATTAGCAGACAGTAAAATTAAGAAAGAAGCTATACTTCCAGCTGTCACAGCTAAAACCACCTGTCTGGCAGCTCTAAATCTTCTAATTATTAGCCAGAAAAAATGGGGTTGAGAAAGTTGCTTTTTCTTTTTTTAATAAAGGCTTAGAAGTAATTGTGCTTGAAGGATTCTTGAAAGCTGTTAGTAGTTTTTGATGCCATCTGTACACCAATAACAGGTTTTTTGTTGTTTTAAGAGCATGAAACAGCATTGGGCTGTCCAGGACTTTAAATCTGTTTTTATGAGATCGAGAAAAAGAATGGGGTGGTAGGCACAAGACCCCTAAAAGAAAAACTTTGGTTTTAAATAGAATAATATAATTTACATCACATTTAGATCTGCAAGCAGAGATTTAAATTGTATGATGAGTTACATATGACATACAAGCCCATATTAGGGGAAAGGAGAAAGTTCTGCCATCCATCTTCCCACAGAAAACACTAATGGAGTATGTGCATATTTTAGCTGATGATCCCTCTTGTAACACCCAGTTCTGATTATTATTTATACTTACAATGATGTAACTTTATATAGCCTGTTTGAATAACTTTGGATAAACAATGAAGATGATTTATAAAAATGAATATGATCTATATAAATGACATAAAAATGTAGGCCACAATAAACTTATCTGTAGTCACAAATAAAGGCAAATTTTCACAAGGAGATCTGCATGCCTTTTAAACTTTTTAAAATAAAATATATAATTTTTGATGACTTGTGTCGAAATACCTGGTAAAGCTACTCCTGAAAAATCCCAATGTGTTTTCACCAAGAAAAAAATCTCCAAACCCAAGGCTCCCAGCTTTCTATTGTTTTTAAAAACAGTGCACTACTCAGGTTTACTTTTTATAGGTTGGGGTTTGTAACTTGCCCACAGGAAAAAAAAAAATCCTTGAAAACCCCAGTGTCCATCCCTCCACAAACTCAGCTTCCATGTATGAGTGGGCAGCTCTCACCGCTGGTGGCAGCAGATTTCTCAGAACAGCGCCTGTAGAACTTTCCTGAAATAAGCAAAGGAGAGGATCCAATAGTTATTAGCTACAAGGATACTTGAGGCAAAAGGAGGTCTAGGCTTCTGTTTCTGTAGCTGTGTGCAGACACCTCTTCTGACTTCAGGATAGGAAATAACCCTATCTCCAAGTACTTATCAGCATGTAAATACATAAAAAATTATTATAATTTTTATAAATATTTCATACATGTTTATAAAACATTTTTATAAATAAAAGCAGTACTTTCCCCTACAAAGTACAATGGGGACTGTTGCTAGAATCTTTCTAATTTTTTCTATAGTATCAGGCCTACCTAAACCTTTGCTCAGGAATTAATACCTGGAGGAGTTGGAAAGAGACAAAAGGCTTTAGAAATGAGACGAAGTGCAAAATTCATAAATTGGATCACTTTCTGAAGTCAACAATTGCTAATAGGTTTGCATATTTGAGTATTATACCTATTTACATTTCCCCTTGCCTCTTGTTTTCTTATTATTCTTCTTACCATACAAGTGCAGAAGCACATGATCATCAAAGAGGAAAGTAATGAAACCAACTTCTCTAGAAGTTTGCTAACTACGTGAAAACTACACAGTGATGTCGGACATTTTACCAGGTAGTTTTTTTGTTGTTGTTGTTTGGTTCGTTGGTTCGTTGGGTTTTTTTGAGGAAAATATGGATTTAATGGACTTTGAATATTCTGTGGCAGCTAATGGATTTTGTGTAGATGCAAAATGAAGTATTTCTAAATAAGGTCAAAGTATTTCCTTTCTAAAGCATCAAAGCAAGCATCAAAGAGTTTGCTGTTTTGACTTAGTATTACTGCAAGGTTGAGTCAAGAACATTTCAACTAAATGCTACCTCTTTATCCAGCTTCACGGGGTATACCAATAGGCAGAATCATTAATGCCAGAGGAACAGAAATATAGACAAGATCTAATTTCCACTAATCCTCAAATCCAAAATACATATCAGCAATTTATTAACTGTGATTTCTATGACAAATACATGACATAAATTATCAAATTTGTCTCAGTTTTTCAAGCATTTTGGTCATTAAGATGCAGTAGGCTAGCCTTCACCAACAATCTACATTTGGTAAGACCACAGCATGACAAAAGAAAGGAGCCAGCAGCTAAACCAAATGCAAAAATGCATATCATTTTTTCTTTTTCTTCAATGATGATATGCTCAGGTGGAAGTGATATTAAAGCCACTAACCTTTATAGAGCATTTAATTTTTCTTTTGTCAGGAACAACAGAAAATATCATCCTAAATTCAGACAATGTCACAGCAAGTTTATCTTTGTTTCCTGACTACTATCTATAGCAAGTAAGTTTCAAAAGATAATTTTTAAGTGAATGCACTCCCATGGAAAGAAATAGGGTGGAAAAGAAGGATGGACTAGAATCCTTGGTTGATTTTCCCATGCTGGAGATTGGTTATTGAACACTCATGAAAATACATGAACTGTCCACTATAAATGCTTTTTCGAATGCTGGCCATATGCTAATTTGCAGGAGTAATCTCAGATACTTCTGCTTTAGAATTGAACTCTAACAAAGAAGTGAACTGATAAAGTATGTTTCACATTTGAGGCTTTTAATTACAAGAACTTGTTCAGTCTTGTTAATTATATTCCACTCTCTCTCTCAAAAGGCAGGAAATAAGGAAAAAGGAAAAGAAAAAAGGCAGCAGGGACTAAAAGCATAAGCAGAGACACAGTATCTCAAATTCTTAAGCTGACACATTTTTTTCACAATTCATTTTTAATCAATACAATCTACACATTCATTCTGAGCTTCCAGTCATATGTAGAGCAAAGACCTAGTGGGGTCAGCAAAAGAAACCTAGAATATAGCTTTTAAAATCTACCATAGAGTTTTATGTTTAGCAGTATGTGTTAATAGCCAGAGAGATGATGGAAAATTATTTTGCAATAAAACATTCTAGATAATGCCAGCTACACTTATTTTAAACTACTCTTCTACTGCCTGCTGATTCTACCTGCCAGAGTACAGAGGAAATACATGGACTTAAAGGTTTGATGCTCCTTCAAATTAGCCTCCCTCTCCAAGCCTCTGAAAACAGCTATAAAGAAGCTGCAGAAGCGTTGAAGACAACGCTGCAATTGAAAGTTGTCCCTCAAAACTTCCCCCCACATACAGAAAGGACAAACTGCCAACCCATTACTAGTAACTTCCTACAAGAGCAGAATCAAAATACGGCAGCATCCAAGTCGTTGTCCTCAGAGGACCACATTCACTTGCATATTTATCATCACCTCGCAGCCACCAGTCCACGAGAAAAAAACCTCAGTTAAGAACGCATGAATAATAAAACAAGAACTAAATCTACGGCAGCTGTGACAGTTATAACTTCACTGATAATGAAGCAGGTGCCAGCAAAAAGGTACTGCTCAAAGTCTAGGCAAATCAAATGCCAGCACCTTATTCACAGAAATTCTTACTGACAATTCAGCTGCAATCATCATACCGATGCAAACCCACCTATAAAAAAACCCCAGTTTGATAATTTTAAACTTACTCTTAATGAGTAACTCACAAATTCTGCATTTATGGCAACAGATTGAAAAATATCTGTCAGGTTTTTTAATGTGATTGTAATATCCATGCTCCTAATGAACATAAGGGTTCTTCTAATGATGATTCTATTTCAGCTATGTATTTTTTCTAGGTAATAAATACAGAATTTATCCATTTAACTGCAGAAGGCCAATGACATCCACATTAATAGAATCATAGAATGATTTGGGTTGGAAGGGACCTTTAAAGTCAGTCATCCAGTTCCAATCTGCCTACCATGGGCACCTTACACTAAGACCAGGCTGCTCAAAGCCTCATTCAACTCAGCTTTGAACACTTCCAGGGATGGGGTATCCCCCGGTTCTGTGGACAATCTGTTCCAGTACCCCATCATTTTCACAGTGAAGAATTTCTTCCTAATATCTAAATCTACCTTCTTTCAGCTTGAACGCGTTGCCCCTTGTCCTATCACTACATGCCCTTGTGAAAAGTCCTTCTTCAGCTTTCTCGTAGGCCCGCTTTAGGTACCACTGGGATAGATGGTGCAGACCGCCCCAGCTGGAGCTGCAGCTTTTGCTCCCAGACAAGTACCCACCATTCTGCCTTCAGGGACAGCTAGGATGAATGCCCCAGGCCTGGGCAGATGGCCACAACCCGGTTTCTGGGTTATGTGCACTACAAGTCTCTTCATTCGGCCTTGGAACAACATTATTTCCTCCAGCATCTGGACATCACCATTAAACACACACAGGTGATTAAGATGTTTTAAGCTCTGAATTATGGCAACAGTAAATGAAGCTAGATTAACAAATTGTTTAAAAAGCTTTTATTCAGACCCATCTCTGTCACAGCAGTGACAAAATGGAGAAAGAGAGAAAATTACATTGCTCTTTAATGACATTAGGACAATCTAATATGATATGGCTTTGGCTGAGGCTTCATTGATCCTGACAATACCACCACTACAGACTTCGATATGCTGTTCACAACTTGCCCATTACCATTTACATGGACATAATCACTCAGTTTGGAAATTATTCCTTATCATTAAAATGAGGTTAGCATCATTTTAGTTAGAGAAATAAACTTTGCAATATTTCAGATAACTCTCCTTCCTAGCCCACATTTCATTGAAAACATAGTATAGGGGGTTTTCTGCAAGGGACAGAGACATTTTATAAATAAGGAAGGCTATGCCGTGGCAAGTCACAAAACCCCCAAAAATCACACACAAAATGAAAATAGGTCACGGAGCTGAATGCAAGATAAAGAAGAAAGCACCTACACAGTATTATGACATATTTAGTTCTAATTTACTGCAGAGGATCTACTAAACCAAAAACCAGCAAGCTCATGTTACCTTAAAGAATGCATAGGTTATACCTGAGATACAAACGTTTCACCAGATCAAATCTATGGGACCCTGTTTGCATTTACACAGGACTTTCTCACACATTTTTAGGGTCAGCACACCTATGCACTGAATTTCTTTACTGCCAGAGAGAAGAGTGAATGTATATTAAGGCAAACGAGACTCTAGCTCTCCTAAAAAAAACCTGCTTCAGTGTTTGGCCTACCCTGAATAAATTAGCGTTAGCAACAAATTAGCATGTTTAACTCTGTTATAAAATCATTTACCACAGGGCGGGTGGGAGTGTCTGTGTTATATTTTGCTTTTAATAGTGCTAGAAGGAAAGGCTAAGGTATTTAATATCTTCTTTGCCTCAGTCTTTAATTATAAGGCCTTTTGTCTGGATACCCAGCCCCCTGAACTGTAAGACAGGGAGGGGAGCAGAATGAAGCCTCCAAAATCCAACGGAAAATGGTCAGTGCTACACCACCTAGACACACAAGTCCATGAGGCTGGCTAGGATCCACCCAAGAATGCTGAGGGAGCTTGTGGAAGTGCTCACCAAGCCACAATCCATTATTTGCCAGCAGTCCTGGCTGACTGGGAAGGTCCCAGTTGATTGAAGGTTAGCCAGTGTGACACCCTTCTACAAGAAAGGCCATAAGGAGGATCCAGGGAACTATAGGCCTGTCAGTCTGACCTCTCTGCCAGAGAAAGTCATGGAGCACATCATCCTAAGTGCCATCCCACAGCCAGGGGATCAGGCACTGCCATCATGGGTTTGTGAAAGGCAGGTCCTGCTTGGCCAACCTGATCTCCTTCCTTTGTAGGGTGACCTGATCAGTGTGTGAAGGAAAAGCTGTGGATATTGTCTACTTGGACTTTAACAACATCTTTGCCACACTCTCCCACATTATCCTGGAGAACCTGGCTGCCCATTACTTGGATGGCTGCCCTGTTCATGGGATAAGAGAAATGGCTGATGGCTGAGCCCAGAGAGTGGTGGTGAACAGAGTTACCCCCAGCTGGCATATAGCCACAAGTGGTGTTCCCCAAAGCCCCAGTACTGAGGCCACTCCTGGCCTGTTTAATATCCTTACTGATGATTTGGACAAGGGGATTGAGTTCACCCTCAGTCAGCTCACAGACACCAGGGCAGGAGGGTTGATCTGGCAGGGAGGTAGAAAGGCTCTACAGAGGGATCTGGACTGGCTGGGTCGATGGGATGAGATCAGTTGGATGAGGCTCAACTTGGCCAAATGCCAGGTCCTGCGTTTTGGTCCCCATGCATCACTACAGCCTTGGGGTAGAGTGGCTGGAACGCTGCCTGGTGGAAAAGGACCTGGGGGTGCTGGTCAACAGCAGCTGAACACGACCCAGCTGTGCCCAGGTGGCCAAGAAGGCCAACGGCATCCTGGCCTGGATCAGCAATGGCGTGGGCAGCAGGACCAGGGCAGGGGTCATCTCCTTGTACTCGGCACCAGTGAGGTTGCACCTTGAAAACTGTGTTCAGTTTTGGATCCCTCACTCCAAGAAAGTCATTGAGGCACTGGAGAGTGTCCAGAGAAGGGCAATGGAGCTGGTGAAGGGTCTGGAGCACAAGTCCTATAAGGAGCAGCTGAGGGAACTGAGGTTGCTTAGCTTGGAGAAGAGTAGGCTCAGGGAGGCCTTACTGCTCTCTAAAACCACCTGAAAGGAGGGTGTAGCCAGGTGAGGGTCATTATCTTCTCTCAAGTAGCAATTGGTAGGACAAGATGAAATGGCCTCAACTTGCACCATGGGAGGTTTAGATTGGACATTATTCCATTAATAGTGCTCGATTAATGGTTAGACTCAATGACCTTAGAGGTCTTTCCAACCTAAAGCATTCTACGATTCTATCCTGAGAACAATGGATAATTATGTTTTTCATCTGACTCAGAGAGTTATAGCAGCGCAATGACCAGTTGTGCAATTTCACACTCTGGCATTTGGAAAATGAAGACATGTTGCATAATATATTGCTTTGACTAAACTAGGTTGTAGATCTCCATCAGAATATTTCCCATCTTTTATGCCAAAACCCCAACTGCCCAACTGTGGCAATGGATCCAGAGAATAATTTAAAAAGTAGAAGTAACATAAAAGACTGAAATAAGTTATGTGTGGGGAAACAATACATATACACATCTACATATAATGTGTGTATACAATATAGAGTATATATAAACTTACATGGGTACAAATTTAATTTTGGGGAAGATCAATAGCTAAAGGAAAGCAACTCAGAGATTATCTTGGTTTTATAGTATGAAAGGTTTTACCACATTTGAATACATACAATGTTATATTTAGTCCAGTTTCTAGCACCTTTTAAAATGGTCTCTGCACAATCAGGTAGCGAATCACTCCTGAAAAATGCACTACCTACCCCATGAAGCACCTAAACCACAGGAGTGCTGATCTATATTATATTGTATGCTGATCTATCCTATATTACAATCTACAATTTAGGCAAAGGCATACAAATGAAAAATGAAAGCACAAAGAAATCAGGCAACAAGTTCAGAGCTACACAGCAGAGACTGGGGCAGAATTAAAATAAGATTATGAGATCTGAACGCCTGCATAAACTATATTAAATTTTCTTTAAAACCACACTGAGAAGGCTCACCTCCACCAGCTGCTCAAGATAGCAAAAAAAAAAAAAATCATCTGCTCAACAAATTTATGGAGCAAGTCTTTTCACTCCTAGCAGTCAAAGAATCCACTCTTCTCAAAAATAAAAAAAAAAAAACACACGAATAAATGATTATTTTCTTTTTTTTGTTATATTTTTAAAGAAATACCATTTTTGTCAAAGCATAATCCAAAATTTTGGTCTTGGAGAGGCAAACAGAGTTTAAATATACAATAGAAAACACAGTCTTTTTATCAAAGTTCAGCTTTCAAAGATTTTAAAATATTATTTTTATACATTTTAACAGTACAAACCCCTCTACATGATACAAAAGTAGCTTTGATGCTACTGCATTTATAACAATGTTTTATTCATGTATTTCTTTTGTAGCTCTGTCACTAAGAATCAAATCAGCTACATACAACTTAATTCTTCCCCTGCTAGTTGTGTGATGAGAAAGAGGATATTGCTTTCTGATTGCAGTAAAACAAAATTAAATACATTACCTGTCTGTTCTACTCTGAGTAACAAATGCAATGATATGAGACATGACATGCATGGCTACTTTTCAACAGAGATGTCACACATATGGAGTACTTTTTTTGTTATACATATTTCTGTATTTTCCAAAACTGCATCTACAGCTGTGGATCCAAGCCCCTGAAGGACTCTGCCCTACTGTCCTTTATATTTGGTTACAACAGATATTTTGTGATACTGGTAGTTAAAGAGAAAGGGCAAATTATGCACCTAAATATTTCCATTCCTAAAGAGTGAGGGACTTCAACTGCTTTGTTAATAATAAACAAGCCACATTTATGTCCACTACTACTTTCAGATTTCATCTGAAATTTATTTCAGTGCAGCATATGAGGGAAAACCTTTTTTGAAATCTATGGAAATGAAAAATCAAATGTTAATTTTCTCCTCAGATGAAATGAAGATTGCAGCTGAAAACTTTCTTAGCAAAGCAGTTTGCCAGTGGCTGTGGATGATGACAATCCAGTGTCACATGACAAAGTAGAGCATGGTATTGATTACTTCACAACAGTGTTTGCAAGGTACTGAAGTACTTTCAAAGAAAACCTCAGGCTACCTTTGCTCTGGAAAAAAGGAGTTAAATGACCAACTAGGAAAATGCCATCTTGATTAGAAGACAAACTCCCAGGCTTCATGTCCTGCGACAACAGATAAGCCATAAGAAGACCCACTAAACAGCCCAAATCCTTCCTACAGCCCCTGCAAAATAAATGGCATATCCCTGACATCAGTATTCCAAGCCTAAAAGAAAAGTCATAGAATATGCAAATTACAGACTCCCAAGATAAAGAGTCTTCAATCTCATGGGAAGAGATTAAGTTAAAATGTGAAGTTCTGGAGAGGAAAAAATCCCAAAGACTGGAAGATGAATGTTGTGAATTATCCTGGACACATGAATTTGGTATTTAATCTGACACCATCAATGTCTTTGGAATCTTGTCCGCAATTTTAAAGGAACCTGCCACACATTAAAAGCAAATAGTAAGAGTAGTTTGATATCAAAGGTATTGAGTCCAAAATCCCTGGCTTTGGAGGCATAGTTAGAATCCACTGTAAGCGTAACATGAAGTTAAGATCCCGTAGAAACAGAAGAAATTACCATTCTAATTCGTGCAGATGTTGTTCTGGTGCTGTTCTATAATGCAACACAATAGATTCTCCTGGTGGCAAAAAGCAATTTTGAAGTTGTTGGTACTACTGTATGTGCAAAAAAAACCAAAACCAGAGACAAAAGCATCACAGATGTGGCCAAAAAAGGCAGTGGGAAACAAAAAAGTATCAGAGGAACATTTGCAATACAAGCATAGAAGAAAGCTCAGAGAATGCATTTGAAGCATATTCTTGGCACTAAGGAGAATGTTTAGAATAAAGAGACTCCCTTTATTATTCCTATTCTTCTTTTATTTAGGAAGATATAATTTTATGAAAATTTGTTCCACAAACAAATGAAGATGCACTCTTATGCAATTCCCTTATGACTTTTTCTTCGCAATAGAATAACCTATGAGAATCTGAATACTGGCTAACTATTTATCTAAAAAGATATTGTGCTATATAGTCCCTTTTGGATATAGCTGGACTATAGTCAAATACAGAGGTGATCCTAATTATGATTCTTATTTTACAGAGGTCCAAAGAAAGTATGACCCTTAAACCACTTAGCAGCATCCACTATTATTTGAAATAGCTGGATACAGCTCTGCCAAACTGTTCATCAAGAATGCCATTTCTTTGCCATTGTAGGCACTGCAAAACAATGCCCGAAGTTCCCTTGGAAGCACTGCCAAGGGAGAATTATGCTTTGCATTTTCTTGACTAGCCGTCCGTGGGTTTACTGTGGATTCAGCTAATGCCACAGGCTTTTGGCAGCTGGCAGCATGCACAGTGTAAAACGTCATTCAGCTTCACTGTCTCAATCACTGTGCTCCACAGAGCAGAAAATTAAGTTCGACAGATTTAAAGGAGGTTCTTGTCATTTACTGTAATTCATATAAATCATTATATATATGGCTTTAAAATCTCATCTGTAACTTCCAAAGAATGATGACTGAGTCAGTGTGATTATTTTATACCATTATAGAAAAAACCCAAACCCAAATTATGAGTTCAGATCAAATGTTCATTTTCATTCCCATGGACAGAAGCATTGCCATCATTTCTATCTCTAAACATCCTTTCATTTTCAGAGGAGCTTAATTCCTGTATCATCTAACCTTAACTAACATGAATAGTAGTATTTTCTTTCATATTGTCAGTGGCTAAGAATTTTCTCCTGGAACTACCTTTTTAACAGAAAAAGAGAATTAATAAGTGACTCTTTAGTATAAAATGTGTCAGGTTTCATGAATTTTCTGTAAAATTTAAGCAGCACTCTTCTGTATTCTGCCTTGTACATCCTGCTTTTAGGACACTACATTCACTCCACTGGGGACAGGTAGCTCAGAAGCAAAGTCTCTCCAACACCTCTGGAATTAAAACTGTCCTAAATCTGGAGAATCCATGACTTTATGTCACGGAAAACTACTGCACTTCCAGTGTTCCTGGGCATGATGCGGAGCAGCCTACCTGGGAAAGCCTTTTTCAAGTTTCTGGCCCCAACACACATGACAATTCCTACCCACATAGCCAAATTATTTCCCTTTGTGTTTCACTGCACAGTCCTTGGCCTCTCAGTGTTTACACCGCATACAGTGTAGTTGGCACACTGGAGCAATCCAAGTAGTTCCCTTAGTGAGAGAATCTGATCACAGAGGAGAAGATACTATGCTCCAAGACCTGTGCAGTGCACAGGCCAGTTCACACTCCCACCACAAGCTGCTCCTTGGCCCCACACCGAGGAGCCTCCCAACAACGGTGCGTCTCAGTCTCCAGCTATACTTTCTTTGCAACTCCAAATTTTTTTCATTGGCCAGACACACCAACTCTACACCTCAATTTGTTTGCAAGCAAAGAGGTCAGGGCTGCATGCAGGCCCTGTAATAATGCTCTTAAATATGATACTGGAAGTGCCACTGAGAAACTACCTTCTTTTCAGGCCCCCTTTGTGCCGCCAATGTTGAGGTCATCAGTTTAAGAGCTGTGAAAGGCTTTGGCCAAGTGTGTTACAGTCTCCTTGAAGCCTTTAATAGCTACACCAATGGTGTGTTAATTCTTTTCATATCATCCACCTGTCTTATTTTTATCACAATAATAGGGAAAAGAAGGGATAAAATGCTAATTTATTAAATAATTTCCCTCACAAGATAAACCTCTTCATTCAACTGTTAATGTTTGCACATTACTGGTGGGACATTTTTTACATTTTCTATAGCTATCTTGACTTAGTAGCTTCTGAATTTGAAAGCCTACTTAATGCCTACTGTTGTTTTATCTTTGTTTATTGTACTCAGTCACCAAGGCACACTAGACCCACATCTTTGGGGAAGTCTGCTGCCACCATAGGGGCTAGCCTCAAGACGTGAGGAAAAAGCTTTCCTATCCTGGTACAGCCCTCAGATTACTGTCCACTACTGATTCTTCAGGTAGGCAGCAACGAAAAAGGGGCATGCAACCCCAATGGACTACAAGAAGGTAGTGAGATTACACAGGAAGAAAATCTGAAGTGCCAAAGCCCGACTAGAATGTTGACTATTGGTGTAAAAGACAATAAAATTGTTCCTATAAATACACCAGCAAAAAAAAGAAGGGCTAAGGAGAATCCCTATGCTTTATGAGATGTGGGGAATAAAACACTGACGATGGATGAGGAAAACAGTGAGATACTTAAAGCCTTCTTTTCCTCAGTCTTTAGTAGTATGACTAGTTCTCTGGGTGCCCTATTCCCTGAGCTAGAAGACAGGAACAGGGAGCAGAATGAAGCCCCCACAATCCATACTCCAAGGGAAAATTGTCAGGGACCTGCTACACCACGAGGAGAGATCTTACTGCTCTCTACAACTTCCAGAAAAGAGGCTGGAGCCAGACAGGGGGCTGTCTCTTCTCCCAAATAACAACAGGAAATGGCCTCAAGTTGCACTAGGGGAGGTTTAGATTTGATATTAGGAAAAGTTTATTCACCAAAAGGTGGTCTGGCATTTGAACAGGCTCCCCAGAGAGCCACCATCCCTGGATGTATCTAAAAGTTGGGCAGATGTGGTGCCTGGGGGCACATGGTTAATTAACGGATTTGGATTTGGCAGTATTACATTAATAGTTTGACTTGGTGATCTTAAAGGTCTTTTCCAATCTAAGTAATTCTATGATCCTGCAAACTGACCAATGTCTGTTTATCAACCCACAGAAGTTACATTATGAAACAGAATTCTACACTGGCAAATATAGTAGGAATCCATAAAGAAGCCAAAAGCATGAACTAAATACAGACTTAAATTATTATTTTAACCGAGAGCTACTAATTAGTGTTCAACAGGTACACAGTTTCCCAAGGAACTTTTCTGGCATGTAAACAGCAGATGGCAGAAATTGCAATTACTAAGCAAAGGGTTGCAGGCTACTACCACTGACAGCTAGTTTCTGTAAGAATTCTTTAATAATCTTCACAGGGAATGGGAGAAGGTGTACTCTAAAGGTATTGGTGAGAATTTTCTTTTTCCAGTGGAAATTTACTTCAGGAAGATATGTTAATATTCTTTCTCACTTGTGAAATTTCAGTCTCAACCATGAGTGTTGATTTCAGTCTCAGTCTTGAGTGCTGTCAGCTTCAGGCATCCAGTTCTGCCTGTGTGCTCCTGATGCCCCATAGTGTATTCTGCTTCTGCAACAAAACTAAAATATATGGGACACAGTCATGTCCCACTCAGTTCCTACAGATGGGGTGACTGATTTTTGAACAAAGTATTTAGAATTTATAAGAAACTTAGAAGAAAGATTTACTGAAATAGCCACCTCATCAGTGTTTTCTCATTTGTTTTTGTATACCTGAATGCAAACTGTACACACAGTTTGATTAGTCCTGCTGTGTACTTCTCAGAGCACTGTAATTGGTTCAGAAGCAGATCAGAGAGCTGCTTCAAAGGTGCACCTAAACTCAGAAACTGTGTCCTAAGACATTTTTAACTGGAAAAAAAAACCAACCAAAAATCCAAAACCAAGAACAACCCAGCAGCATCACCCAGTGCTTTGACACACTATAGCAGTTTTCTCACCATAAAAGATGAAACTCAGAACCTGCTGATTTAGTGGTCAGCCCAAATGAAGTCAAATGAAAGCCAACAAGCATCTTCCCTTTGCTTCCCCTGTGTGATCACTTCAAAGGAACCTAAAAAGAAATCTCACACAGTGATGGAAATAGAGTGAAGTACTGCTATTTCTGTTATAGTATTTGTGTTTCTCTAAACACTAGTCTGTAAAGTCTCAGACTTCAGAAAAGGAAAAAAATCTCGTGCCTGCATAAAAAGACAAGCAAAGGAAGACATATACTCTTCTTCTTGCCTTGCAAGAGAAGATGGGAACAAAAGACAGAAGTGTCCCCTGCAGTAGTTATTTAAATATCTTCTTCTAAATAGAACCTGACACATCATTTTTAGCTGCTTAAGATGGTTGTCAAATTCCCTCTTCCACTGCAAATCATATTAAAATCCTAAGAACCAAGGGTTGCCTGGGGTTTTGGGCTGTACTGGTAGGACTACACAAGAAAGGAGAAAAGCAAAAGCAGACCGTGTCTCTCACACACATCCTGCTCCCCAGACACAGTTCAGACACCACCATGTGTTCCATGATGTGTCTTACCACACAGTGCAGGACAGCAGACACAAGATCAGAGCACCGAAGTCCCTGCAAATCCACCCTCTCCATTTCCCTGAAAGCAAGCAGATAAGCACATTTTTAATCTCAGCACCTGCTTCATGCAATTAACAGACCCATTTACAATTTGGCTCTGAATTTGTTTTCACTGTCCCTTACTAAATCCTGGTATAAAAACTGGTTCAGAAGCTTTTTTTACAAAGGACAAGATAGAGGTTACATTTATGTATGAAAGATGAATACTTGTATTTATATTTAAAGCTACTTATGTACCTCAGATTGAGTCAAATGTCTCAGTCCACATAGCGCTTAGATTAGGCTGGAGGAAGAAGTGAGTCTCTGCTGAGCTACCAAAGAACCACACATGCAGCCAGCTTTCATGAATTCAATACATCTTTTTTCATCGTAATTTTTCTCATCTGCCTATTACATTTACTCACATCACATTCAGGAACACTTCAGGAGTCAGATTTTGTTCTCACATCCTCCAGTGTGCCTGAGTTGATGCAAGTCTTCACATCCTTTTTTTTTTTTATATCTGCTTTTAGTTGAAAACATACCATATAAGATAAATGAGGAAAAAGCTATCAAAGAAAGTGAGAATATTACAAAATGCAAATATACCATATAATACTATGCAGAAGAGTTGTTGGGGTTAATAAAATGCAAGATAAGAGCAGCATTACAACTACTAATAACTAAATACAAAACCTAGCTAAATAAATTTACCTGTGGACAGCCATGACCTAGAAGGGCCTTAAGTTCTTATTCTATATCACTACAATCTCTTCCTATCACTTCTACTATTTGCACCAAAAAAAAAAAACAAACCAAAAAAAAAAAAACAAACCATAAAATAAAATAAAATCAGAAACCATCCACAGCCCCTCCTTGAGGAGTTTCTGTCTGGAATCGTTAGCCAGGTTTGTTCTCCTTGAGGCAGAGGCAGTCTGTACTTTCTTGTCTTTTTATCAGTCAGCTTGCTCCTTCTGTTCATTATTAACTGATAAATACCTCCCCCAAAAATACATGTCCCCAGTTTTGGTCTGCAAACTGTTTTTCGTATATAATACTGCAAATTTAATCTAAACATCTTCCCTCAGTCCTGAAACAGCATGTTTTACATATTTCAGCCAGAAAGGTGTTTGTCCATTTGTGTATTTTACAGGTTCAAAAGGTTGTCATTGTGGGTTGGTGTTTTTTGCACTGAAGTCTTTTATATGCATTAGGTCTAAAGAGATTCTTTTTTTTAATCACTCCAATACCTCAATCTGGGATCCTATAATCATGCTGGGCCTCATCTGCTTTGCATCGCTTGGCAATTTAGGTTGTGCAAGCTATATTAAGTGCTCACAGATTTTCATACGAATGGCATGTACAAGATGTTCCAGCTTACTCACGCTGAATCCACCAACTGCAATAGACTGTTAAAGTATTTTTTATTTTTTTTAATATGTATTATACTCACAAATATCCCTTTGTTAAAATGTGAAGACGTTTGGAAATGCCAAAATGAGTTACTTCTATGTGCACCCTTATGTTCCAAGGCAGTTGGGAGTTCTCAGTGCCTCAGAACTTCATGTTTTCAACTACCTGTAAGTTCACTTAACTGTTATGACACATCATCACCTTGTCAGAGTCAGGTAATACACAGCTCTGAAAATCCATCCATCCACCCCAGTCATGCATTCACCTTTCTATTTCCTTAAGTTTTTTCTTATTCAATTCAGCACGTGTCCCCCTGGGCAGGCAGCATCTACAGGTCAGGGCTTCCCTACTAGAAGCCCTGACATGGGTACCAGTGCCCCTGACCATTGGTGTCTCAGCCACTTTTATCTTCTCTTCAACCCCAAACTCCCCACAGCAGTCTGTACTGCTACAGCTCAAAAGTGCTAGTGCCCTGCTGGCCTTTTTCTGAGACTTTAATGTGCTCCTTTAATGTCACAGAACTGGGTAATCTGTGCACATTGAAGAAAATAAAAAACAAGCTGTCATTCAAATTGAAAACAAAGGATATTAATCATTTGGTATTACCACCTCACAGCACATGTGTGCATATGACTAAGACACGAGGGAGGAGAACCATATGTACCAAACTATTTGCAATGCAGACCTGAAGAGGTTTTTCAAATTAGGTCACAGATGACAAGAGCATCAATATAACACATATAGACCCAGATGAAGTATTTTCACATTCCTCCTTTTAACGGAGATGAGGTGATATGAGGACCTCTTCGGTACAATTTATGCAATATGGGGTTTCATAAGATTGAGGTAACACTCACAACATTGTGAAGAAAAAAAAAAAGGAGATTTTGTGGAGTTTATTTCAGTTTAGTTCAGGAACTGGAGCTGCTCAATTGCCTTACTGACCAGGTGTCAGTAAAGAATCAGTAAAATCTATTTCCATCTACGTACAGCTGATGTGTTGCCAGTTTTTTCTAGAAATAGACATTACTGAGGCTAGCTCTCTCTTCTTACCTTCCACTTAGATCACTGCAATCTGGTCTGAAGTTAGAAAATATTTGAAAAATTCAGCTAGCATAGAAGTAGGCAATGTTTTAGAGGCAAACCATTTGGAAACAGCCACCTGTGCTTGATAACGGTTGGAAAATTTAGAAAAAATGCTACTTTTCTCTCTTTCTTTAATCAAAAAAATTCTCTAAGTTTTTTTTCACTAGTTCCACTCTTTCATACCCTTTCTGTGGCGGACTTCTTTTCAGTATTAGTTGTGAAAAAAAAGACAGCTTTACAGCCAAATTTTGTGTGATAGGCTGCACAATACCAATTCATTTGTGTTGACCAGAGACCCTGGCATCCCTATGCTACTTCAAGCCCTATTTTTTTTCAGCTACCTCATCTCTTCTAATCCCTCTACTCTAGTATCTCCCTTCTACTTGTTTTTCACTCTTTGCTTCCATCACCAAAACCACACAAACAGCCAAGCACCAGTATGTTGGTTTAGATGGGATACAACTGCCAGCAAGGGCACCCTCACCAAAAGTCTACTTCAGTAAAAAAAACTTATTCTTTCCTTATTCTGACAGAGCTTGGATTTTCTGATTGTTGGACAAAGCACAATCTTTCTTGCAGGTTTCTGAAGGAGACAACATTTAGCATCATTTGTTTGCTATTAATTTTAAATGAAGTCAGGTATGGTGATAGCAATGATATCTTTATTAAGTAGCAGACCATTTCTTTTCTTCACACATGTACCGCATGAATTCCTGTATTTGCTTTAAGTTAAAAAGACATTTCTATGAAATAGATCACTGATTTCAGCTAAAGACAACTGACAACTTACCATTTGAAAGATGTTTAAATATTCAGCAGGTCAACAGACCATATGTGGTTACAAATATATCTGACCAGAAAAAAAGACACATTTACTTTTCCAGTACCTTAGTGTAAGTTTGTTATCAGTATGCATTGTCCCCACAAACACTTCTTCCAATTACACAGGAAAAAAGGAGAAGTTCCTTGCATTTACAAATAAAGAAATTAAACTGTTACTTAATATATATGCTTGATTCACAAAAGTAAACAAGAATTTCTAAAATTCTAATTAAAAGCACATATATTTTTTATGGCAATTTCATGTTGCTGGAAGCCTTTATTTTCCTATTCCTACTTGAAGCTTCCTACTAGAGATTACTTAAGTAGCAAATATATGATAACCTTCAAATGGTAAATATCCATTTTGTTCCAAAAGATTATAAAATTACTCCTAAATTATACCATTTATATTGTTTCTTCCACTCCCTTCCTCCGAAATATTTAAACAAACATTAGAAAATCCTATTTGTAGTATCAGCTGAAGCTCAGACAGCTGTTAGGTCAATGTATATACACTCTGTTCACTGACCTAAATTATAAGAGACTAACTTCAAAACCACTGACTGAAAACTAATCTTAAACACTGAGCAAGTGTAACAGATCCTGTAACTATACCTCTAGAAGAAGTGCATTAGAGATACACTAAAACAAGCCTA
>WEKY01032850.1:29982-43055 GCA_013390045.1 Picathartes gymnocephalus
AAAAAGAGAGAGAAACCAGAACCATTAGGTGTCACATAAACTCAGATATGAGTTTCTTTCTTGCAGGCCAGTAGCCCACAGCAGCTCCTCTCCAATTCCCCATGCTACTGAAGCACAAAACCAGCAACCTCAGAGTCCTCTGGCACATAGCAACACCACAGTGGGTCAGCTCTCTCACAGAAATGGGTGCTGTGGCTCGGCTTCCAGCCTGGTATCAAACAAATTGCTTCTGCTCTTTACCTGACACAGACATGCTTTGGCAAATAAAGAGAAAAAAGACGTGGCCCACTTGAATCCAGGGGTCCTTCCCCAAATGCTCAGTTCCCAGTTCCCATGCTTTTTGTGATGTCAAAAAGCAGTCTGTTGACCACAGGACACTCCCCTGTTTCCAGACACCAGACAACCATCAGCCTTCCTCCTTGAACCATGAAGCCTGATATTCAGCCACATATTCAAGTCCCAAGACAGTACAAAAACAAACACTTATGCTTCCCGTTCCCAGGTACTGATGAAATGGAGAAGCTGTTTTTCAGGTGCTGAGTCTGGCCTTTTTCAGGAAAATTCCCTCTTGTCCCTTAATTCAGGTGACCCATTCGCATGTCCAACTGTAAGACCACTGGCCTACTCAAGAGCAGGATCATAGGAACAGGTGTGACCAGTTCCTGAATCTGAACAAAATCTATGCAGTCCAGGTGCCTCCAGGTAGCCACCTTTGCTAGCTAAAGAAATCTATCATTTGCTACCTTTGAGCTCCTTCAAATAATTTGTTTGATACGGACATTTGCTCTACAGCTTGTTAAGTCTTTTATCCTGCTAGTTGCCCTTCATCTCCTGGTTTTTAAATGGCTTTCCTACGTGAGCAAAAAGTTGTATTTATTTTACACTGAGCATTCCCAGAGTACTTCAAGTATGGACAGTATGGCAGGTCTGGATCTTCAGATAAAAACTAGCAAGTCATCCTGCCTTTAGCTTTGACTACAGTCCTTGCTTTAAGCTAAATTGAGGATAGAAACAACTATGCACAGCTAATGCCTTTGGCATGATCCCACAGGAAAGCAGCATGACCTTGGGAGGCTCAATGAAGAAGGAGCAAGGAAGGGTATTCTTCTCACAGCATGGCCATATATACATAGAAATCATCTACTCATCGTGCTCTGCTGTTGTAAATTAATGTAGTACCAATTTCCTCACATTCCACTGCAGATAAAGCTGGTTACCTTCCATGATTTTATTTGCAATGTTATTGACATATTAAAAAAATTATGGCTTGAATACACACATTTTGCACCATTTCTGTTACTTTTCAGTTCTATCATGTATCCCTTCATTATATCAACACTGATTAAAAAGAAAAAAGAAAAGCGTGCCTAAAATGATTTGTGGTTCAGCTCTCAGACATACATGAAACGAGCTGATATTTATGACACAGATCAGGAGTGACAGAGTGTCTATTTCTAACTTGTTTTTAAAGAATTCCACCTCTTCTAGAGAACTGTCCTTCTCTAGAAGAGAGAACTGTCCTTCTGTTTGCTCCTGCCTTACAGAACAGAGTACATCAAAGGAAAATAATAATGTATTTTGGCAGCTACAGCTAATGAAGAAAGCATCTACTTGAAGAATTGAAGACAGGAAACTAAGGTTAAGTTCATCATGTCCTGCCCAAGAAAACCTGCAGAGAGGCATGCTTAGAGTGAAAGCAAAGCTGGAAGCTTAGTCCACAAATTTCAGTTACCAAATTGTAAGGAAGGGAAAACAGAGTTCAAAAGAGGTTATGGAATTGAAAGCGATTAGCTTTCAGTAACTTTTTTAGTTTGAGAGTCCTCGCAAAAAAATTATACAGTATTTTCTCCCTTTATGTCACTTATCTGGATATAAAACATTATCAGGAGACGGGATTGTCTCAAACTGCAAGGAAGTCTCTGCTTTGAGTGACACTGTGGTTCAGGAATAATTTCAGATATGGCAACCCAGGTTGCTTCTAAGAACTTGCAAGTGCCCTCCCTAGAAGCAAAGCTGGTCAGTGGGATGATCTACCTGGTCTGGTTTCCATCTGGACTACAATGTATCTTAGCATGTAAATTAAGTCTTTCTACAGTGTTGGTGCAGAGGGCATAGACCTGGGGCTGAAGCTCTTCAAAGCTCCACTCTCTACAGCCACACGCTTTACTGCTTTGTATTTCAAGAACTAATGACAACATGCACACAATTAAGCCGTCAGAAACATCCCCAATAGCTCAGAGGCAATCTCAGCACAGAGGATTTTGCTCTCTATAGACTGTCCTTTGCACCTTTCAAACAAGTCCTCAAAATCCTCGAGCCTACTTTAGAGTCAGAACTGATTCACTTTGCTTCTCTATTTTTTTTTGCTGCTATCTCTATACCTGCATCTCCCTCTCAAAAACGAAAAAAAAAATCAAATTAAGTAAATCCCTGTAAAAGGTAATTATATTTTAACTGCATGACTGCATTTAAACTCATAAATTGAGTGTCCACTGCCTAAAGAAGCAGAAAAAAATGTTTAACTTCAACAGCTATCCTAAATATCATTCAAAAGTGAACATGACTGTTAAAATTATTATTCTCAGCAATAACCTTTTAGAGTAACTGAAGTAAGAATTATCCGAAGTCAGCAATATTTTTCCATGTATAAACCCAGAGGATTTCCTAAAATCCTGAGCATTCTTCCTAGTTCTTCTGAAATCTACATGCATTCTACCTGAACTGAAATGCATTATTTGCCTATGATCCTAATATAGAAAAAAAAAATTTCTATTGTCAAGTAAAATTGTAAAAGTAGTTACATTTATTTAGCTATTGCTAAACAATACATAGCAGAAAATATGTTAGAAACGTTTATAATCTGTGCCTTTAACACCATACAACAACACCATGCAACAACAAAAGTGGACTGCATTTAATTTTTACCTGAAAATTCATGCAACACCACCTTACAAAGCTGAATAGATAATGGATAAGTCCTGCACAGTCTGGTTTAAACTGCAAACAGCCCAAGTCATTGAATCACTCTCCCGACCAACCTAATGTGTACAAAACTTCAGTGCACAAGCTGCAGTTATTTTGAACACTGCATGTGGGCACAAGCAATAACCACCTGTTAAAGTACTGATGCTCCTACATGACATTTCAAAATACATTTTCTCCAGTACTGCCAGTAGTTATTTTTGGCACACGATCTTATTTTGTAAACCCTTTCTCTACTACCTCTGCTAATATCTTGGCCTAGCATTTTCCTTCTGCTCTGAAACTACACTTTGAACAGACAGAACCAAAATCCAGGGTCCTTCTGAGAAATAAAGAGGCATGCTGTGACTGTAGCTACAGCCATGCAAATCCAGGGTGTGGAGCTCCTATGGATTTGCCCTATATGGGAGGTAAGAAATTGCTTAAGTCTGAACCAAAGGGACTACACTTATAGTAAGAACAACTGAGGAAGAGTCTAAATAAACTAAGATACAACAAACAATTTGCATTTAAAAGAACGATGATCAACATTTGGTAAACATATTTTTGCAATGTAATTATGATTAATTTCATTCAGAAAAAAAATCCACTTGAAACTATTTTCTTTACTAACAAGACTCTTAGGAAAAAAAATAATCAATTTTATAAAATGTACTTAGCAATATGTAAATAGGAAAAAAGGAAAGGCCATTTGCCTTAATGTACAATTTGATCAGATAGCATGTAATAGAGGTGACAAAGCTCTTCGAATTTTCTTCCACGACTTGAATTTCAGCTAATTTTCTTATGCAAATAAGGGCTAACTAGTTACTTTTAAAATTCCATCTCTTTTGACTACAAAAACTCTAAATAGATTATTCGTAGCTCTCAAGTTTAAGTAGTTTTGAGTGTATTCTTAACTCCGTGCACAGACAGCTATGCGTAAGCCTCTCATTAAGGATAAACCGCCTCTCATTGAAATGAGAATATACCCCTAAGGGTTTCTGAATTAAATTCATGTTCCGTTATTCATCCAAATTATTTTACATTTTCATAGCACATTAACATAGTCTCTGTAACTTCATGGTAAAGGCAGATATACTACTCATAACCTGCACTAGAATATGAAAACACAAGGCTGTGCAGTCTTAGCATATCTGTTAAAAGGTGGTGGGTTGGAAGATGCATTCGGCAAGACAGTTTTGCTACGCGTCAAAACTTCTGTCAGTGCTCAAGGATTGTTTGCTATTTGTCAGGACTTTTCTGTTATTTTTAAATACAGCTTAAGGTACACTTTTGGCAGACAGAAGATAGGTAAGAAGTTCTGTTTGACAGAATAAATGGAATAACTGATAAAAACCCAGGCTAAAGGGAGACAGAAACAGTACAAAAGCTGAGTTCAGTTCTCATTTATCCACAGCTTGCCTGTGTTTTGCTGCAGGGTCCAGCATATACCTAGAAATATGTATGATCTAGATCTTGACCTTCACATCAATTATTTTTTTTAAAGTATCTATGTAACCAATTTGTCAGTTTGTGTTACATTGCCCCTTTACCTCTACTCACACAAGGAAGATACTGGTCTATCAACCTTCAGCTATGAACTCTGAATTTTTCAGTTTAAAGTTATTCCCAGTTTTCCCTTGGCTCGTTCTCAACTCAATCAGAAACCAATTAACTGATAAACAAATCAAAACATGCTTGCAATCAAGACCTCACATACTTTTTTGGTTCTTAAACCTTAATAATGGGCAAATAAAAATTACACGCATACCAGTGACATGCAGGAGACACGAAAAAGAGCAAACTTTTTGTGTTTTGCAACCCCATGTGCCTCTGAGGCTAATAGGAAGAGAGAAAAGTAATAATTTTAATGTTTGTCTTGGTGCTTATTTTTTTTTTCCCTTCCCCATAGTTCTGTGATTCATGTTATTGTTACAGTATCCATTAGGGAGAAATTTGCTGAACAACTTTTTCCAATGTGACTGAGCAATTTATTTCTTTAAAACTTCTTCAGAACAACAAAAGTATTTTAAAATAAAGTACTTTATAATTTTTACTGTATATTTAATATATCCTGGTTTGAAAAAAAAAAAAAAGTCTATACAGAAGTGGCCAGAATTTGACCTTTAACTCAAAACAAATATGAAATGAATTAATTTGACCCCATCTGTAGATTAATATACACTTTGTTTTGGTTATGAAGGGCTTGGATCTATGGGTTGTGTAGGTTCATACTCACTTGGGATGTGACACTGTGCTGAGCACCTCATGGCAGGTTCCAAAAATTCTCAGTTCTCAAAATCATCAGTAGGAAATAAAGTCTCTGAACTCACAGGACAGGTCTCCCCAAAGCATATTACTTTAGACTGCTAACAGAACAGTCTCTTTCCAAAGATGATCTAAACCAGTATTTATAATTTATCATGTATTTTGGTTTAGAAAACTTACATAACTAACACAATTGCACAATTTCACAAAGGAAATTAAATCCTCCAGCTACACTGCTTCTCACTTTAAATGCTAGATGCTCCAGGATTTACTGAGACATCTTTCATATAGCGAAACTCCTATCTAAGTGGAAGAAAATGTTACTTAGAGGATAATCAGACACCAATCTGGTTTAGAAGTAATTATCTTCTGTAGGATTAACATTTATTTAAAAATCTGAAAATATTCATAAAGCAGGAAAACAGAACTTATAGTATACTGAAACAAATATTGTGCCTTAAATTATAGTAATTTGGACATTTCAAATTTAATCAAAATGACAAGAAAAATCTATGGGAGCATTCATTGCTTTGCAACTGCCTCTTAGAAGTTTTACACAATTTTGTAATAAAATAATAAACATACAAATATGAAGCTCTATATTTCAGCAACTCTTTATTGCCCATATCACCTCACATTTCACACTCATTACAAAACAGGAATACCAAAGTAATATTGAACCTAGTGGCTTTCCTTGGCAAATGTTGGTTTTTTTTGTAGGACGCAGTGAAAACAGTTTTTCAAAATCGTAAAAGGGATCTGATTATCTACCTTCTGTTAATTTAATAAGCAAACCAGAAAAATCTCAGTGTTGGTATTTAATGCCTGAGATAAAAATGATTGAACTTTCCAGGACACACACTCTTACTATTGATTTCAACACATTTTGCATACAAAATGATTGCATCCCTCGTGGAGTTTCAGCAAGCATTCCAGCACATTTTTACAGGATATGGAGGGAATATTATTTATCAAACATGCTCACTCAGACAGGAATTTGGTTCTGGAATACGAGTCCAAAGCCCTTAGATACTCTCCAGAAACACTGAGCAGGCAGGACAAGGAGATGAGAAACACTTGTGCATCACATCAGCAGCAACAGTGTGCACTGGACTAAGTGACTCACAAGGATGCATCACACACCAAAACCTTTCAGAGTTCATATTCTGTCAGGACAGTTACGCTGCTGCACTGGCTCACAGCTGCACAGCTGCAGAAAAATGTTCCTTTCCAACAGAAAATTTTCTGCCTTTGGTCTCAGCCCAGAGACTCCCCCCCTTCTTTCTAATTTTACTCCCTCCAGACACTTTCAAGCAGAAAACAATTTTAAGCAGAAAATTAAAACATACAAAGCAAAATATCCCCCAAATTCAAATGAGCTCGCTTCTAATACCGGCTGTTATCCAAAAGGCTTATTCTGACTAACTTCTGCTGGTCACCAAGGTGTGAAAAATGAGCAAATAAGGGCACTAAGGCAGCAAGGGAGCTCAGAGCCACTAAAGACAGCAGCAGTATCAGTGTCAGTGTCTTGGCTTCATCAGTGGGAGGCTCTTAAAATGGAAGGCTACAGTACTGACTACTGCATTTACAGGTTATTATAAGAAATACAAGCAAATCTGCACCTCACTAGCAGTGCTTAAAGGGGTAACTAAAAGAGATGCGAAAATGAGATGAGGCACTACTTTAACCACACAAGAAGTCTACTTTGAAATCCCAAGGAGTGGAAGAAATGTTCAGCAGGGCATAAAAACCTTAAGCAAAAGGGTGTTTCCAACATATTTTTTATACTCACATTTAAGTGAGATCTATAGCTTTGCTGCCTGTGGATCAAGAAAAGTATCTATAAATCACACTTCAAGCTTGCTGAGCACATGCTGTGCAGGCCAGATTCTGCTGGAACAAACAGACATTAAAGTATAAATCCCTGCATGTTACTCTGAAGTAAGAAAGTTAAGGACTTGGATCATCAAGATAAATTGACAATATTATGACTCCATAGCAAGATTAATGTAGTCGTATAATCTGACATAATTTCCATCTTCAGGACCGCTTTTAAAAGCCCTAGCACTATTGTTAAATTAGACCTGTCTAACCTCTAAACTTCACAGCACAGAAGATATTGAAACTTTATATCCTATGTTAATAGGATGCATGCATACTTTATATGTTTATATCCAGTTAAAATCCCTGTTAGAATATATCTACAAACCAAAAGAGACTCTGGTTATGAGATTTATGTCAGAGATTGTTTATATCTGACATACTGGCAAGCTGTCCAAACCCTATGCCATCAAATATGTTAAAAATGAGTTCTCCAAGGAAAGAAGCCACGGTGGTATAGCTTTGGAAAGAATATCTAAAAATATGTGATGACAGTGAATGTTTCAGGCCCTTGGAGACCCTTAACATTTATCAGAATAGCCTTCATGTTTAACACCACTCCCAGGGTCAGCCAAACACATAATATGCAACCCACCTCTCTCCACTATAGCCAGACATAGACCTCTATACCATGAGGTATATATGGATATGACTAAAGATTTCTTATAGTGCTTTGATGATAAAAAAATTCAATTATTAAGATATGAGCAGAAGCATGACAGCATAAATAATAGTAAAGCATGTACAAATATCAATTAAAAGCACTGCTTCCCCCTAAATCATATACTTCTTTGGAATATGTTCTGAATCTCAAAAGCATGCATGTTTTAGTTTGATGCATTTCATGTACCAGCTTTCACAGCATGTTCTTATTTCCACTGCATCATGAATTTCCTCGAGGCTAATGGCTCCCAAGGGAACTGACATTTTGTTTGTATTTTTTCAGTAAGTTACTGAAAATGATACTGTCGTGAAGGAATTACATAGTTTATGCTCTAAATGCTTGGAAAAAGAAATAGAAGTAAAACAGGATTGCATCTTGCATATCTGTTTGTTTGTTTGTTTCATTGTATTCAATTATGCCTTCTCTTTTAGAAGCCTGCTTCAGTTAGTTGACTGGACTACACTCCATATAGAAGCAGATTACATCCCACACAGCTGAGCCATACGCATCCATTCATTAAGGAATGCAAGTGACAAGTGCAGTGACCAGGGATCTGAAGGACAGCAAAGCAATTTTTCCCATCAGGATCAATGCTATAGAGGCCAGATGTGTGCAGGCTCTAAGCAAAACACACAGTTTAAATGCATAGAGAAACATATGAGGCACAGAGGACAGAGAGGGAAGAGAAAGCACATTGGGATTGTCAAATGAAGGAAATTCTAGCTTTTCAGAACAGATCTCCACCGTGAAATATCTCAGTTCCTGCTTCTAGAAGACCGAGTTTTCCATTCTTTACCCTTGGGGTGGCAAGCAGCATCTTGATTCAAGTAAGGCAAGCAGTAATGATGACAATGATAAAAATGAAACTGCTCAGAAGTAAGGAGCAAGAAAGCTCACAGTAACAGATTTACACTGGGTGTTTAGTTTCACAGAAGCAGCCACTGAGATTTTCAGGTGACTGACCTTATGTGAACAGAGAGCTACCAAAATGCCAACAATTTTAAACTGTGTGTCTTTCTGAAGCCCAGGCACACAATGCCTTTCTTATTAAGAAAATTGCTTCTTAGCAAAAAAAGAAGTCAGCAATGCCTGAGATAAGCTGCCTCTGGATTACTCCCTTGGAGGAGTATGGGACTGTATGGTCAGCTGTAGGTGCATGACCCAACTCGGGCATACTCTATCTCCCCAAGAAGAAAAGCATTGTTTTTCAAGAAGCATCTCTCTGCATGGCTCAGAAAGTCTATCTGTATCTAGAGGTGCAATGATACAATGCCACATTGCAGCTCCTAAGCAGAAGAGCTTCTATAAAGAAGGAATAGAGCCTGGAGAGGTTTTAAGCTCATGTTTTTAAAGTAATCTTTTTGGGTTATATGGTGCCTTTCTTACAGCTGTTTTCCTGAGTCAAGAAGCTTGAAGGTATATTGCAGAAAACATCACTATAAACTTCACCTGCTGTTCTGATATAAATGTTAGCGTAGCCAACTCTAAGAGCCAGAATACTGGAACCAAGTGAAATCTATTCCTATGTTGTTGATAGACTAGCACTGTAGATTGCAAAGGGAATACACTCAGGGCATAGAGAGGCAGCTCATTAATGCAACAGAGAAATATTTGTTAAAGCTTGGTGTAGGTATAGATTCAATGGCTTTTAGGGGCAAAGCTCATAGCCTTAATCCAAGCAAAACTCCAAGCGAAGTGAATGAGTGTTTTCCCTAAAGACTGCAACACTTGGCCCTTAGAAATAAAAAATAATCAACAATAAGCAGTTTGGATTAAGTGAATCCAATAGTAAATTAATTTACACAAATACCAAAAAGAAAAATACCCTTTTGTTAGCTAATTAAAGCTAATACACTCCTAAAAGTCTACTATATTCCTACATTTACTTATAAATTATACATTTAATGTACGAATATCATAGTTTAGTTACTTAGAAACCCGGACTAATTTTATAATAATAGCTACTGGCACAACCTAGTTAAACTGTTGGTATTTCAATGGAGATCCTGCAGTTCACATTCTGTAAGTCAGGGATAAAATGTTGCATAAAACATTTCTAACTTGGTGAGTTTAGAAATGTAAGAGAATTCAGCCTCTAAAACCAGATGTTACAGAGACAAACCTTACACAGGGATCTGAAACAACATACCTACGGACACTGAACTAAATTGGCTTAAATTATCTCCTAAGTATGCTTTAAAATGAGATGGTTTCTCACATCACAGTCCCCAAACAGATTCCACTGAAGAAGTAAGACTCCCACTGAGATCAAAGCAGACAAAAATTTAGCACATGTTTAATCCTAAAATTGAGGATAGGATATATATGAAGCTGGTGTACTTTTATCACCTAAGTATGGTATCTACAGATAACTCATAATATTCAGAAGCTTGGTTTACATAAACAGAGATTTCTCTCTCACACAGATCTTTCTGCTGTTCTTCACTCTCTTAGTCCGTTCTGCCTCCTCTAAAGCATTACCTTCCTTCATTTTTGCCCATTACAACAATTCAAGCATGTAGTTTTTCATAAAATACTTCATCACAGACAGCTAGAAGATCAATTTTCTTATTTTAAACAATGATACGTGAGTGTATTCTCAAAAACCACAAAATGGTAATTCAGAAAGTAAAGAAAAATCTAGGAAACCACATGACATTTCAGAAAAAGTTCTGTTATACAAAAAAGGACATAAATTTCACTCTTAAGAAAGCCCTTGAGACTGAGAACTAACTCTGCAAAATCATTAATGTCTCCTCTATTATAAGAAGTCTTCCTCAATTAGATTGGAAGAGGTCTCTAGGTTCACAAATATTTCTCCCCTGTTATCACACATAACCACATCATATAAACTCTTAGATAAATTTGGCAAATTTAATCTGAAAACCAATCTTGCACTGTTGGTCTAAAACCTCCTGTAATTGGAAGTAATAATTTTTTTTCTTTCCTGTTTTCCAGCCCGTAACTATCCATGTGTGGGTCATCTTGTGTATATACCATCACCACGCTTTGACTCAAACAGTTGTTCCCTCCCTGGTGTTCAGTTCAGTTCCTTGCACACATATAGAGAGCCATTTTGTGACCTTCCAGGCTTAAGAAGAACAGCCCTACAATATATTCTCTTTCTTTTGCGTGTACTTTTGCCAAATGTGAACCTTATTTTGCCATGAGTGATCAGTTATTCAGATGAAATTTAACCACTAAGATTTTGCAGTAAAATGTATTATTTTGCCCGTTTCATGTCAAAAAAAGTGTTTTTACCATGTAAGTAAAACTCGGCTTCACAGCCACGAGGAAGTGGCAGGGGTCATGGAAATCTCATCAGCACAAACTGAGAAGGTTGGAAGGGATCATAGGTCTTCAGAAGAGTGAAGATCATAGAGTCATAGAATGGTTTGGGTTAGAAGTGAACTTCAAAGCAATCATCCAGTTCCAACCCTCCTGCTATGGACAGGGACACCTTCCACTAGACTGGCTTGCTCAAAGCCCCACCCAACCTGACCTTGAACACTTACAGGGATGGTGAACCCACAGCCTCTCTGGGGAACCTGCCCCAGTGCCTCACCATTCTCACAGGAAGAAATTTCTTCCTAGTATCTAAACAAAAAACACCCCCTCTCAGTTTGAAGCCATTCCCTTGTCCTGTCAGTACATGCCCTTGTAAAAAGTCCCTCTCTGAATTTTTTTTAGGCCACCAGTACTGGAACACTGCTCTCAAGTCTTACCACAGCATTCTGTTCTCCAGGCTGAACAACCCCAACACTCAACCTGTCCTCCTCCAGCCCTCTGATCATCTTCAGTAACAATGATAACCAAGACTAGAGGAAAGCTGCACAGTCTGGTGATCTCTGGGAACTATTGGTAGGAATGTAGATATTTCCCTGGCAAGATGGAAGAACCAAGCACACAAAGTAAAGCCTTGGGGTTAGACAAGAGGTGGCAGAAAGTTTATCTTTACAGGTGTCACTGGAGCCTACTCATCTCCCTCAGGCATAAACCCTACCTTCCTCTTAGAGCATCCCCCTCCCTTGTCAGTCTGACTCACTCCAGTCTCAATCCCCTGTGCCTTCTGGGCTGCTGGTCTGAGAGCAGGCGGCTCTGGGACAGGTGACTTGGATGCATATGGGGCACAGAGCCGTGGCACTGGCCAGCCTTCAGTGCAGGCAGAGCACTCCACCTCTGCCAGCAGGCTGCCTTCCCAGGCACACCCCGTGCTTGGTCTGCATCTAAGGAAATCTCTCTCCTTGCATGGTCTGGGTTACCAGTGGCCTTTGCCTACATTTGAACTGTTATTATGAGCCTTCATAGTTGTTTTGTACTCAGCTAGTTACCCGGATTTCTCTCACAAACACTGAATTCCCAAATCAAAAGAAATAATCTAAGTCCTCAAGTACTAGCATGCTTCCACACTGATCTCTTGCACATTGTAAAGCTAAACATCTTTCCATTTCTGCAAATCTAGTCCTCCTCTGAACTCTAGATACCTCCAAAACACTGACTCACTCCTTAGCATACTCCTACACTTTATGCCAGGGATGACAATGAAATACTAAACCACAACAACTCTGAAGACCTAACTTTGATGAATGCAAATTCCCCCTATCCAGCACCTCTCCTTTCATCACAGTGGTATCTCCCTTGCCCAGTATCTTGTCCATCTCAGTTCTTTGCTGTTAATGTTTCCCAAGTTCTCATGAGGCACCATAAGAGCTTCACTTAGTGTTAATTAATAATAATTAATTATTCACTTCATATTAGTATCTGCCATATTTTCGTGCATTAAACACTCTTCACTGATTTTTTTTTTTAAAGGCAGAGCTTGTTTAACAGCATCTGCTTCTGTCAAGTCCATGTAAAATTCCATGAAACTTTTCACTGACCTCCTGTAGCGGGTTGAGTTTTTTCCCGGCCAATGCACCAATTTATGTAGTGGTTTTATGTACGCTGGTCTTTTGTGATGAGATAAGGATTAAGAGAAATATAAAGCAAGTCTAAACCTTGAAAGATAAAAGATAGTTTATTAACAGAACTACGGACAAAAGAAAAAAAAACCAAAAGAAAATCAACCCCTAGATGTTTCTCTACCCCCACCTTATTCATTTTTCCGTACCAACACTTCTTTTTTCATCAACAACCTAAAAAAAACCCAAAACTTAAAGGTCTTTGGTCAGTTTACCATCTTTGAAACAAACTTTTATCAGTTCAGTTGGAAAAAAGAGTCTTTCTTGTTTTACCACGTGAACTTTCCCACAAGAAACACAGTTCTTTTGTGGGGTTTAATATCACAGTGAACTCC
>WEKY01032851.1:6707-21889 GCA_013390045.1 Picathartes gymnocephalus
CTGGGGGTGCCACATCCCAAGGCTGCCACACCCCAGGTGCATGTGAGATGTTTTTGTAACCCCCAAAACAACCCAGCAGCCCCAGCAGAGCAAAGAACGAAGCTGGGGGGTCCGGGGAGTCTGGGGGGCTCCGGGGGCTCTGGGGGCTCTGGGACTTCTGGGGCTCCGGGGGCTCCGGGGGCTCCATCCCGGGAGCTGCTCAGAGGAGCGGCCACTCTGCCGAAGGAGTCAAACCTTTCCTGGTGTGGGGACACATCCCCCGGGTCACGACACACCCAAAGGCCACCGTGGGCTCCTGGGGACAGGAACGGGAGGGGGAAAGAGCTCCAGGATCCGCCGGTGAGGGGGCGATGCGGGGGCAACCCCCAGGCTCGGGAGGCTCCGGCAATGTCAACGTCAGCCAAAACCGGGAGCCCGTCCCGGGTGAAACCAGAGGGGTTTTGGGGATTATTTGGTGACATGGGAGGGGTTTTGGGGGTTATTTGGTGACATGGGAGGGGTTTTGGGGGTTATTTGGTGACACGGGGGGGTTTTGGGTGGTTATTTGTTGACACGGAGGGGTTTGGGAGGTTACTCGGTGTCACAGGAGGGTTTTGGGTGGTTATTTGTTGACACGGAGGGTTTTGGGAGGCTCCTCGGTGACACAGCGGTGATTTTGGGAGGTTCCTCCGTGACACAGGACAGCTCTGACTTTGGGGAGCAGCCCTTGTCCCCCGAGGCAAAAGTCACTCCCTGTCACCGCCGTGTCCCTTGGCCATCGCTCCCTTTGCAGGGCTGGGCATGGCCAGCGGCCTCCTCCACAGATTTGAGGGAAAAAACTGAGAAAATTTGGGAAAGAGGCCGCGAGTGGGGGCTGCACAAGGGCACCAGAGGCTTTCCCCGCCAGCTGCCGAGAGCGAGGATGCAATTTGGGACGGGTGACACCCCGCAAGGAGCGGGGCCGGGAAACAAAAGAAGCAATAAAGTGAGTCAGGGATACCGGAATCAAAGCCCTGCAATGGCCTGGGGGCGCAGCAGCATCCTCGAACAGGAACGGGCAGCCCTGGTTCGGCTGGTCCTTCCTCTTCCTCCTGCCCATTGTCTGAGTTTAGATCTCCTCATTGTCTCCTCGTTCTTGCCCCCAACGCGAGTGACACGGAGGTGACAATTGCAAAACTCGGGGTGGCTCCTGCGCCAGCCAGAAAAGAGCCTGACCTTGGGTTTTCTCTTGCTTTCGTGCCCAGTTTCCTCCAGAAAAGCCTTGGAATGAAAGCAGAGGTCTGGTACGAATGGAAAACAATGGAAAATATTGTGGAGAACGAGTTATAAAATGCGGATGCTGCGTTGCATTGGGCGGTGTCCAACCAGCTGGGATGGTAGAAAAACAAAAATCGCATTAAAAACACATGCAGGGGACAAAGTTCTCCCTGTTCCTGCGTGAAACAGCTCCGCTCGCTCCTACACGAGCAGGAAAATGTGCAAATTCTTCTTCGCGTTGCAAAACTCGCCGAGTTTTGGCAACTTCTGTCCCGACAGCCTTGCCCTGGGTGACCAGCCCGGGGTTTTTCCCCTCGGTGAGCCCTGTCAGAGGTGATGGAGGGGACAAGGACAACATTTCCAAAGCCCGGTGGGTGCAACCAGGAACTGCGAGCAGAGGAATGAGGCCGGGAGGGGCTCAGGGGTTCCCACCTGGCAATTTCCAGGTGCGGGAAACGCGAACTCAAGCCGATGCTTGTGGCAGGTGTGTCAGCAGCTCTGATGAAAGACGACCTCAGACAGGTATAAAAGGGCAGGTCCAAGCTCCAGGGCCACACCGACGGATCCAGCCCCTGCAAATCCTCCTCAGAGATCAGGGTGAGTAGGACCACGATGCTCCTTGCAGGGAAAAGGAGGAGGGAGAAGCAGTTTCGGGATGTGGCCTCAGCGCAGGGTGATGGATTCACCTCGGGGTGCAGCAGGAGGTTGGTTTGGGTTGGAAAAATCTGCAGGAATTTGTGGCATTTTGGTGCCGTCTTTGGTGGAGGCACCGCTCACCCTGTGCCCCCCTGCCCTAAACCCCTCACCAGCCGTGCCACCGTGGCCTGACCCCGCCTCCCTCACCTGAAAAACGTCCCCAGGTGTGTTGGACCCAGCTGCATCCTCGGCCAAGCTGAAACCACGGCTGCAACGCAGCAAAACCCCCAGATCCCCTCATTTCTGCTCCATGAGGGCACTCCCAGGCTCAGCCCCGGCAGGACGAGGCGCCTGGTGCTGATTTTCGGCTCCTGTCACAGCTTTGAGGTTTGTCCCCAGTTCCTGCAGGTACCTCCGGAGCTCAGCCATGTCCACCAGCAGCCACAGCCACGCCGGGAGCCGGCAGCTGCCTGGGCACTGCACCCTGGAGAAAGCCCTGGACACCGTGGTGGATGTTTTCCACCGTTACAGCGCCCGCCAGGGCCAGCTCGACCTGCTCAGCTCCAACGACTTCCAGACGCTGCTGAGGGAGCAGGCGCCGTCCTTCCTGAAGATCTGTGTGAGTGCCAGAGGGACAATGCTGGGGGAGGATCCCAGGGGAAGATCCTGGGGATGATTCTGGGGATGATCGTGGGGATGATCCTGGGGGATGATCCTGGGGATGATTCTGGGGATGATTCTGGGGATGATCCCAGGGATTGATCCCAGGGGATGATCCTGGGGATGATCCTGGGGATGATTCTGGGGATGATTCTGGGGGATGATCCTGGGGATGATTCTGGAGGATGATCCCAGAGATGGATCCCAGAGATTGATCCCAGGGGATGATCCTGGAGGAGGATCCTGGGGGATAATCCTGGGGATGATTCTGGGAGATGATCCTGAGGGATGAACCTGGGGGATGATCCTGGGGGATGATCCCAGGGATTGATCCCAGGGGATGATCCTGGAGATGATCCTGGGGGATGATCCCAGAGATTGATCCCAGGGATTGATCCCAGGGGATGATCCTGCAGGAGGATCCTGGGGGATAATCCTGGGGATGATTCTGGGGGATGATCCTGAGGGATTGGTCCCAGGGATTGATCCCAGGGGATGATCCTGGGGATGATCCCAGGGGATGATCCTGGAGGAGGCTCCGTTTCCACTCGCGAGGGGGTGGAGCCGGGGGAGGGACGTGACCCCTCCCCGTCCTGTCCCCAATTTCAGGACAGGAACCGAAGCGATTACCTGCCCAAGCTCTTCCAAGAGACCGACCTGAACAAGGACAAGGAGGTGAGCTTTGAGGAGTTCGCCATCGTGCTGGGCAAGCTCTCTGACGACGCCCATCGCATCAGCCACGGCTCCGACCGCTGCGGGCCGGACCGCGACTGAGCCCGAGCACGGGAAACCGGGAGAGGGAAGCGCTGGGAATTGAGCTCTGGCTGCTCCCTGCCTGCTTGGAACAGCCCCGCTGATGAGGCAATAAAGCATCACTCGAAATCCTCTTTGTCGTCTCCTCGTGGGGTGGGAGGGGCTGCGGGGTCGCGCCGGGGTGACACAGCTGCTGCTCCCTGTCCCCCCCCATCAGCCACCCGGCTGCCTCTAAAAGTGTGTTGGGAAGGAGTTTCGCAGCTCCAGCCCCGGGGTGTCCCCGCAGGTCCTCGGGCACAGCCAGCCCCGGGGGCCTCCTGGCAGATCCTGGCAGATCCTGCTCCAGCCCGAGGATCCCGGCCGGATCCCGGGCCTGGGGCACAGCTGCAAAGCCACCTGCAGAGCCACCAAAGCGGTGCCAGCCCCTGTCCCTGTGACCCCCTCGGTGCCCTCCCAGCCCTGGGGGCTCATCCTGGCTCAGGCCACTGGCCCACCCTGTGCCACCCCCGGCAGCCCATCCCTGTCCCTCTGCCACCTCCGGGGTGACAAAAGCGACCCGAGGAGGTTTCCTGAAATTGCACCAAAGCCCTGCAACGCCGCAGCCGGTCCCGGACACCGCGTTGTGAAATGTCCCCGAGGTGCCCATATGTTCCGTGCATCAGAACCCTCCGGTTGTGAAAGGCGGGCCTGGGGGCTGGGGGGCTGCTGGGGAATGGAATCGCGGAATCCCGGGATCATTTCACCCGGGAAAGACCTCCAGGATCGAGTCCAAGCTGTGCCCAGTCCCCAGAGCAGTGCCCAGCCCTTCCTTGGACACCTGCAGGGATGGGGGGGCTCCAAACCTCCCAGAGCAGCCCCTCCCAAGTCCTGACCGCCCTTTCCAGGAGGAAATTCCTCCTAAAACACCAGGGCTGCGGCTCCCTGCTCGGTGGTGCCCCGTGGCAGCTCCTCTGGAGCTCCTGAGCTCACCCTGGGCTTGTCTGGGGCTTTGTTTTGGACTCCAATTCGTGTCCGAGGCGGACCCCAGGCTGGGCAGGTCCCACAAACCCCCCCCCGGAGGAGCGTGCTGCTTCAGCAGGCAGCTCATTTCCATGAGGAAACACTGGAAAATCTCGTTTTGCTCCCAAACTCGGCAGTTCTGATCCGCCACGCTGAGAAACAACACACAAAAAAAAAACCAACCCACAGAGCGAGGACAAAGCCCTGGAAAGTGGCGGAGGGGGGAGGAAAAAAAAATAAAATAAATGCAATAAATGCACCTTTCAGCCACACCTTGGCTCTGCAGCTCCGGGCACACCTGGGGTGGGGAGAATCCAGCCTTGGCACGGATGGGACGGAGCTCTTGGAGCTCTGCCAGGCTGGGAACACGCCCGGATCAGCTTTCGCGGAGAGCTGACTGCTTGCTGCGGGCAGGGGACGCTCCCGGTGCCATCCCTGTCCCGGTGCCACCCAGACAGCCCTGCCGGGCTGGCGCTCTGGGCTGCTGAGGGTGATTTGGGAGGATTTTTCCAACCTCGGCCATCCCGGGAAGCCGAGGGATGCAGCGGGGGGTGGGGACACTTTGGGGACGAGCAGCGCTGGCAGGTCGGGAGCAGGGCGGGAGAGGTGCCCGGGGTGCCCTTCACCCACCCCCCCGGCAGCAGAAAAGAGCCCTGGAAAGGAGGAAAACGGGGTGGAAGAATCCCAAGGGAAGGAGGAATTTTTGCCAGGAGCTGCTGGAGAATCGCAGCCCCTGCAGCAGGGGAGGGGACAGGACCACCCCCACCTGAGGCGGTGACACCCCGACCTTGCGGGAAAAGCCGCAGAGCCCCTTTTTGGGGAACTTCCCCGGGGGGGGCCTTGAGCAATGCCAGGGCTGTGCTGGGCACGGACTGGCACCGGGGACGTTGCACAAGGGGCCCCGGGCCGGGCTATAAAAGCCACCGTGGTGGCCCCGGCGCCGCGCCCGCCCCCGGGGGACCTCGCTGCGGTGACAAAATGAGCAAGGCAAGTCCCGGGGCGGGGGGCGGGGGGATGTCTGAGGTGTCCGTGCTCTTTTCCAGGTCGTGGCGGGTGTGAGGATCCTCAGGGAGTTTCTCTTCGTCTCAGCACCGGGTCCTGGCAGAGCGGAACCAACTCCAGCGGGGCTCGGCCCGTCAGGAGAGAGGTTTTCTCCTGGAGGAGGTTCCTGAGCACCAGAGAGGCTCCTGGACATCAAATCTCACGCTCTGAATCTCTCCAGAGGGGTTTTGGGGTGCTGTCACCTGCTCTGTGACCCCACAGAGGGTTTTGGGGTGTTATCTCAAACTTTGAGTCTCTCCAGAGGGATTTTGGGTGTTGCCACCTGTTCTGTGACCCTGCAGAGGGGTTTTGGGGTGTTATCTCAAGCTTTGAGTCTCTCCAGAGGGATTTTGGGTGTTGCCACCTGTTCTGTGACCCTGCAGAGGGGTTTTGGGGTGTTATCTCAAGCTTTGAGTCTCTCCAGAGAGTTTTGGGGTGTTGTCACCTGTTCTGTGACCCCACAGAGAGTTTTGGGGTGTTAGCTCAAGCTTTGAGTCTCCCCAGAGGGATTTTGGGTGTTGTCACCTGTTCTGTGTCCCCACAGAGGGTTTTGGGGTGTTATCTCAAGCTTTGAGTCTCCCCAGAGGGGTTTTGGGGTGTAGTCACCCGCCCTGGTTGGTTGATCAGCAGTGCCAGGCTTCCACAGGGCCCATTTTGGGGACAAACCACCTCTCATTCGTCGGGGCTGCGACATCCTTCGCTCCGCTTGGAGAAAACTCCCACAGCTCCAATTCATCCCCAAAAAGGAACGTCCGGAGCCCACCCAGTCCCGTGCTGGGCCAGGGCCGGTTATCCCGCCTTTCCCTGAGGTTTTTTTGGGTTTTTTTTCCCTTTCCCCTTGCAGTCCCAGCAGAGCCAGGAGCCGCTGTCGGAGCTGGAGAAGTCCATGGATGTCATCATCGACGTCTTCCACCAGTACTCGCGGCGGGAGGGAGACAGGGACACCCTGAGCAAGAAGGAGCTCAAGCTGCTGATTGAGAAGCAGCTGGCCAATTACCTGAAGGTGAGCGGGCCCAGGTTTCTCCACCCAGGCTGTCCCCAGGGTTTGGATTCACCCCCTTCCCACTCTGCCCACTCCAAACGAGATCTCCACGAAGGGACCCTCGCAGCTCCGGGTGGCCCTGCAGCCCCTCAGCCCCTTCTCTGCAAAAATCAGGGTTGTGTTCCCCAAAAATCTCCTTTTCCCCCTGAAAACCACACCCCAAAGCCCTCCCTTCTAAAATTTTTTTATTTTTTTTTGGAAACCACTCTCCTAAAGCCCCCGGGAAATTTTTTTTCCACCCAGGGCAGGGGGAGGGAGGGAACCCTGAGCTGCGAACCAGGGTGGGGGGGCGGCTTTGCCCCTCCCTCACCTTGTCCCCCTCCTCCTCCTCCTCCTCCTGGGCAGCACGTGAAGAACAAGGCCACCATCGAGCAGATCATGAAGGACCTGGACACCAACAAGGACGCCCAGATCAGCTTCGGCGAGATGATGCTGCTGGTGGTCCGTGTCACCTGTGCCACCCACGAGCACCTGCACGAGGTGGAGGACCAGCAGCACCAGCACCACCACCACCAGCACCAGCACTGAGGGGCTCCCTGGCAGCGCTCGGGCCCTGCTCCCTCCCCTCCCGGGCATCTCGGAGCTTGGAAAAGGCTCCGGAGCTAAATCCAGCCCTTCCAGCACTGAGGGGCACCCGGGCCCTGCTCCCTCCCCTCCCGGGCGTCTCGGAGCTCGGAAAAGGCTCCGGAGCCAAATCCAGCCCCTCCAGCACCAGCACTGAGAGACACCCGGGCCCTGCTCCCCTCCCCTCCCGGGCATCTCGGAGCTTGGAAAAGGCTCCGGAGCTAAATCCAGCCCTTCCAGCACTGAGGGGCACCCGGGCCCTGCTCCCTCCCCTCCCGGGCATCTCGGAGCTTGGAAAAGGCTCCGGAGCCAAACCCAGCCCCAGCACCAGCACTGAGGGGCTCCCGGGCCCTGCTCCCCTCCCCTCCCGGGCATCTCGGAGCTCGGAAAAGGCTCCGGAGCCAAACCCCGCCCCAGCACCAGCACTGAGGGGCTCCCGGGCCCTGCTCCCCTCCCCTCCCGGGCATCTCGGAGCTTGGAAAAGGCTCCGGAGCTAAATCCAGCCCCTCCCCGCCCTCCCTCCCTCCCTCCCTCGCTCCCAGCGCCGATTTGCTGCCGAATAAAGATTTGTCCCGAGGCTGCCGAAGCTCTCCTGCGTCTCTCTCTCTCTCTGGGTTTTCCTGGGGTTTTTTTTTTCTCTCTTTCTCCTTAAAGCAGGAGAATTTTTGGGCTGCAGATTCCCAGGGTTGCGGTTGGGTGCCTGGGAATTTGGGGTTGGCTGCAGCAGCTGCTCGTGGCTCGTAACGAGGTTGGGATTGCGCCAGGATCTGACAGATTTTTGCATTTCCAACTGGAAGAAAACTCGGGTTTTTTGTCGTGAAAACGCTCCTCGGGTCTCCGAAGCCCGAGCTGTGGTGGTGGGCAGGAGCTGGGAGGAAGGGTGGGGAGGGATGAGCACCATTTTCTGCAGGAAAAGCCTTTTTAGGGCATTTTTGCTCCACAGATGGGGGTGGACACGTTACGTTTTGGGTTCTGTGCGGACAAGAACAGGAAACAACCCCAAATTCTTTCCTGGGAACACCCCAAATTTGCACCAAAAAGGCTCATTTTTAAATAATCCGCTGCCCTCCAGAGGGAAAAGGCAGCTGGAGACACCCATGGAGCCGCTGAGCATCTTCCCAAGCTCCCGATTTCCAAACTCCTTTTTGGGGGCAGGAAAAGGTGATTTCCCAAGGGGGTGACTCAAAGCCCTGAAATCGCCCAGCTCCGGGAAGGAACCTTCCAGAAGCTTCCCCAAAGCAGCAGAGCTGAAGCAAGCCCCCCCCCCCGCCCCTCCCCAGTTAACACAAGACCTGCGCGGGTTTGCTTCACCCCCAGGTTGCTTCAGCTTCCTCCGGAGCCGGTTTTGACACCCAAAAATGGCAAATTCCTCCCTAACGAGGTCAAATCTGCCGCTGGAGCGGGGTCCCCCTCAGCTCCGCACCCCAAAAAGGGCCGGGAGGCTCCTCCCGCAGCACTTTTGGGGTCTCTGGAGAAGGAGAAGCCCCCGAATCCCGCGGGGAGTGGAAGGGGCGCTCGGTGCCACCGCCCCGTCAGCGTCCCCGGGGAGCGGGGCTGGCTCCTGAGGACACGCCAGCTTTGGGGACAATGATTTGCGGCTGATCCGGGTTTTTGGGGGGTTCTGGGAGGGGGATCCCGCATAAAAAAGCCCCGGGATGGAGGCAGGAGCAGCCCGGGCGCGGCTGTGAGCGGGTGTTTGTCACCGCAGGAGCCGCGGCCGGGGCTGGGGGGGGCTCCTGTGGTGTCACCCTGGGGCTGCAGAACAGGAGGGGACAGAGAGTGACCCCTCCCCAGAGCCGGAGCGGTCCCCAAATCCACGGGGATCCTTCCGTGCCAAGCACGGCTCCCAAAAAGTGGGGTCGGACACCCCCCAAGAGCGCTCGAGGGGGGCTCTGAGGTGCCTGTTTGGGGACGGAGGTGACACCAACCTCACTGAGTGTTTGGGGACAGGGTGACACCGGCCCTGGTGCCTCTTTGGGGACAGAAGTGACACCAACATCGCTGTTTGGGGACAGAGGTGACACCGGCCCTGCTGCCCCAGGAGCACCCCAGGAAGGGGAGCAGCCCCCATCCCACCTCTCCCCACTCCCAGGTGCGTTCCCCATCCCCGGGGGTGTCCCTGGAAGTGTCACCCAGCGCTCTGAGGTGACAGCTGGGGCTGGGCTCCGCCATCCCGGAGTTTCCCAGCCCAAACCAGCGCGGCACTCGGAGCCGAGGGCCGGGCTCCTGCTGCCACCTGGTGGGATGTGACACCGCCGAGATGCGGCGACACTCGGGGAGGCCACCGGCTCCTGCCTGAGCTCCCCGGGGCTGCTGCGACCGCCCCGACCCCGGGCACAGCCCCCTCCTGTCCCCCTGCCCCTCCTCCTCCAGCGCTTCAATAAATCCGATTATTTGGATTTTTGTGCCACCATCAAACCCTGCATTTTTGGGCCGAGCTGTGGTGTGAGGCCGCCCACCCGTTTCCAAACACCCCAAACTCCTCCGTCCGCATCCTGATCCCCTCAAAAAAAATATCCTTGGAGTGTCCCCGGCAGCTCCTCACAGCCCTGACCCAGAGCTCTGCCAGGCCGGACGTTGCGGCCGCGGGGCTGGGATTTAGGGATAATTCGGCAGTGAGGGGGTGTGACCCAGCCGTGGCCCCCAGGACTCCTCTCACCCAGCCAAACAAACAGGGAGGGATCTCTTAATTCCCTGAATCCCTTCTGGCAGTTNGAGTCCCCAAAACTGCGGCGTTCGGGGATTTGGGCGCTCCTGAGCAGCCCGGACACCGCGAGAGGGACGAGCCACAGCGGGGTGGCACCGGCTGGGGACAGGAGCCACCCTGCCGAAATTGGGGCTGCCTTCGGCAGGGACACGCCAGGGACGTGGTGGCAGCGGGCTGGGAGGGAGCAGCCGGCGGCAGGAAGCGGCTCCGGCTGATTCAGAGCAATTCTGCTCCCGGTTCCCCTCATTGCCGGGCGGAGCGGCGCTGATCGGGGCGGAGGGAGGAGGGAGGAGGCTGCGGGTGCCGTTCCCGTGCGCTGCCCTCCCGTTCTCCGCCCCCGCCTGGGCTTCCTGTGGCTGCGGTCACCCCACGGCCACCCCGGGCATCCCTTCTCCTTCTCCTTCTCCTTCTCCTTCTCCTTCTCCTTCTCCTTCTCCTTCTCCTTCTCCTTCTCCTTCTCCTTCTCCTTCTCCTTCTCCTTCTCCTTCTCCTTCTCCTTCTCCTTCTCCTTCTCCTTCTCCTTCTCCTTCTCCTTCTCCTTCTCCTCCCGTGGGTCCCTGCCCGCGAGGTTTTTCGCACACCCACAAACACAAACATCCAACCCCCAGCAGCCGGCCAGGGGACGGCTCCAGCCCTCGGGACAGCCCTCGGTCTCCATGGAGGCCCGGAGCAGCAGGAATTTGGGGTGGTGGAGGACAGAGCTGTCCTAGGGAGCGTCTGTGTCTGTGGGGTTCCTGCTCAGCAATTGGCCGAGGCTGTGCCCCAAAAATCCGCGGGGTAAAAGGTGCTGCTGCCTGTGCCCCTGATCCCTGATCAGTTTGAGCTGGAGCAGAGGCCAGACAAAATGAGAGGAATAAAGTCGGGATTTATGGCAAGGCCTTCCAAGGGCACAGCCTGGCAATGCCAGAGCCCGGCTGCAGCCCTGCCAGGATGGGCCTCGAGATGGGCACAGAAAAGGGGCCTGGGCACGGGGTTTCACACTTGGAGAAGTTCTGCTCCATTTGCATCTGGAGCTGAACTGGCCAATGGATCACTGGGAATGATGGAGTTCCATCCTCCTTGCTTGGCCTCCTCTTTTTTACCTTGTTGATGCTTTTGGGGCTGAGGTTGGGAAGGATTGTCCTGGAATGTTGGGCTGGAGAGAATTGTTGTGTCTGAGTGCCCTGTGAGGAGAGCTCAGTAACACTGAATATGGAGCTGAGAGCTGCACACTAAAGCAGAGCAGAAAAAAACCCTTAAAACTTAAAGCATCACCCGACCATCCCAAACCAAGGGAACCCCCCGGGCTGGGGCTCTCCCAGAACTCCAGGGGTCCCTAAAGGGGGAGAGCAGCCCCTGGGCTGATGCAGCTTTCCCCAAAAACCTGCAGGGACTTGCTGCCTCTTGCCCCACCCTGCTGGGGGAAGGAAAACCGAGCTCAGCCCGTGGCCTGGATCTCATTTCCAGGCAGAGAGGCCCCGAGCCGCGCTGGCGGTGCCAGCGGGGGGACGTGGGTGGCTCGGCAGCCCCTCCTGTCCCGACCGCGCTGCCTCGGGAAGATGCCGGGCGAGATCTGCCCCGGCCTCGGCCCTATCTGGAGATCTTGGGCCGGTGATGAAAGCCGGCACACCCTGGGGAGAGGGAGGGCTGCTCACAGCCCCTGCCAGCCGGGCAGAGCCGCGCCCGAGGACTCCTCCGGGACCGCACCGGGAACGGGCGCGGGGCCAAATGGCCTGTCCTGAGAGCGGCTTCATCCCCTCAGCCGGGGGCTTTCCCGGAGTCCTGGGCACGGCTCCATCGGGGCTGGATCCCATCCTGACCCTGGGCACGGCTCCATCGGGGCTGGATCAGATCCTGACCCTGGGCACGGCTCCATCGGGGCTGGATCAGATCCTGACCCTGGGCACAGCTCCATCGGGGCTGGATCCCATCCTGACCCTGGACAGGGCTCCATTGGGCTGGATCAGATCCTGACCCTGGGCACAGCTCCATCGGGGCTGGATCAGATCCTGACCCTGGGCACGGCTCCATCGGGGCTGGATCCCATCCTGGTCCTGGGCACGGCTCCATCGGGGCTGGATCAGATCCTGGGCACGGCTCCATCGGGGCTGGATCCCATCCCGACCCCAAACCCTGGCGTTCCCCATCAGGGCTGAAGCCCAGGGTTGAACCCTGTCCCTGTCCCACCGGGATGAGCAAGGAGTGACTCTTCCGAGGGAGGGAGATCGTCACCCCCACGGTCACCTGGGTGTCCCTGGGTGTCCCCACCGCGCCAGCACTGCCCTGCCAGCTCAGGAATCCTGGTTCTTTCTTGCCAAAGAAGCCCCAGTGACATTCGGGACAGCCTAAAAATGAAGATTAAACCCCCTTTCCCTGCAGGAATTTTTCTGCCCTGTGACATTTTCTAAACTTTGCCCGGGAACTCACAAACCACTTTGGTCGTAGAGGAACAAAACCCATTTAGGGGGTGTAAAATGCAGAATTTTACGCGGGAGAGGAACCTCTGGCCGGCTTTTTTTTTTTTTTTTGGGATGCAAGGAGGTGCAAAACCCTGACCTACATACACCTCTCCAGGTGTGCTGGTAAACATCCTGCGAGCAGCAGGATAATGAGGGAGGCTCCCTGGGAAGAGGCAGCCAGGGAACAGGACTGACCGGAAGGAATCCTCTCCCTCCTCCCACTCCCCCGAGCCTGCCAGGAGCTGCTCCCAGCTGCTCCCACCAGTCCCAGCCCGGCCCCGGCTGATGCAGGTGAGTCTCCGCCGTTTCTTTTTGTGTTTGAAATGAACTTTTGCCTTTGCGGCGCTGCTTTGGAACTGATTTTACCCAGCAGGGCTCAGGTCTGGAGGCAGCGAGACGGGAGCAGCTCCCAGGCAGGGGGTTGGACGCACTTTCCTCACTCCTGCAGGAGCTGATTCATTCACCCCGCGAGTGCCTGGATGGTCACGGGGAGCAGCTTCCCTTTAATTTAACCAGGGAAAGTGGAGAAATGAAGGGAATTAAGGTGAAAGTCCTCAGAGAAGCCGGGAAAGGAAATTTTCCTTTTAACTCTGGTAAAATAAAATAAAAAAATAGGAAGGCTGAGGCTGAGCGGGAAGTTTGGGATTGGTGGAACACGGAGAAGGGGGAGGATTTTCCTGCTGCCCCTGGCAGTGGCCTCAGGTTCTGCTCCTCCCCAGGACTGGAGCCATGTCCAAGCTCATTAAAGCCATCGCTGACATGATGCCGAGTTCCCAGGGCAACGCCAGGAAGGGCAAGAAATCCGAGTCCTTCAGAAGGAGCGAGTTCAAGAAGCTGATCCAGCAGGAATTCGCTCCCGTCAAGGTACCAGCAGGGGCTGGAGGGGGAAAAGAGGGGGTGGGAAAGGTGCTGGGGGGGGCATTTCGGGGTGGCCAGGGAGGGCGAGGGGTCTGCAACAGCCACCCCACATCCAGGGCTGGGCTGGGGTCTCTCCACTCCTGGATTTTCCCTGGGTTTGTCCTGCAAAGATGCCGTGCCCCCCTCCCTGGTCCTGCTGTCCCCCTTTTCCTGCAGGGAAAGGGGGTCCGAGGGCGTGGAAGGGGCAGGTCCAGGTGTGATCCAGGCCCTGGCACTGGGATTTGGGCATCCTCGGGAGGGGCTGACGGGCTCTCCTGTCCCCTCAGAGGTCCCCGAGCAGCAAATTCAGATCCGTCCCCCGGCCCTCCTCGGAGCCCGACACGGAGCCCATGAACAAGGAGAGGGCTCCTGCCAAGTCCTGCGTCTACTGAGGGCTCTCTGCTGCTTCTGGGGCACGGAGAGAGCAGGTGAGGGACAGCCAGGGAGCACCCCGAGCTCTGGGACAGCTGGGGACAGAGCCAGCCCCAGGCCTGGTGTCACCTCGAGGTGACGAGGTGCGCTCATCCCAGCGAGCCCAGTCCTCCGGGGAGGGTGGGATGGAGCAGCAGCCGAGCTCTGGAGGGGATTTCATCAGCTCTAATTAAAGTCGGACAGTAATTGGGCACAGAGCAGTGCGAAACAGAGGGGGCTGGAGGGGGGGACTCGACTCCCGCTGGGTTTTGGGGTGGCCGTGGGTGAAACCCCCCGGTGGGTTTTCCTTCCTCTCTTTCCCCGTAGGATCCCTGGATTGCTCCGTGGGCACCGGCGGTGCTGGGATCTCCTTCCAGCCTCTCCCTGCTCCTCCAGGTCAGGCACATCCTGGGAGAAGTGAAGACCATGCCTGGCTCCACCAATTTACCTCCATGAGGCAAAAAATTCCCAACCAAAAAAAAAAAAAAATCCCTTTTGGTGCAGATGCTCCAGCGGTGTCTCCTTGGGGTGCTTTAAAAATGCAGCTTTGAGGGCTTGGGGAGGGGGGTGGGTGGGGCCGGATTTCCTCTTTTCTTCTCACAAAAAGCAGCGGCTAAAATCTCAACCCCTTCACCCGGTTATTAATGGGGAGAAAGCGGAAGAAAAAAAATCCCCTGTTAATAGGGTTGTGATGAGCAGGGTAATTACTTGACTCAGCCCGGCACAGCAATAATGACCCCGGAGCGGCAATTCCTCGGGGAGAATTAAAGGTTCATTGTTGAGAGCTTAGGGGAGAATTAAAGGTTCGTTGCTGGGAGCTCATCTCCAGCTCGTTTGGAGTCAACAGCACAATTCCCACGGGTTTTTGGGGGAGCGAAGACACCAAAAATGCACCTCGGCCGCAGCCAATCCTTCCGCTCTGGCTGAGGGGGCTCACCCGTGGTTTTCTGCACTGTAAATATCCCAAAGGAACTTTTCCCCGGCTTTTTCTCCTCCTCCTTCTCACACGAACGGTTGTAAGACCACAAAAAACCCAATAAAAGCTCTACAACCTGGCGCCTGGCTGGATTTGAGGAGCCCCCCGAGGCGGGAGGGTGCTCCAAGCTGCGGCGGGGAGGCTCCGAGGGGTCGGGGCGGGGTTGGGAAGCCCTGGGGCTCTGGGGGCTCTGGGGTCCAGCAGGAGATGCCGGGGGATGAGGAGAGGTTTTTGGGGCTTTCTCCAGCACCTGGGATCTGTTTCCAGCTGAGGGGGGAGAGCAGAGCTGGCGATGCCCCCAGGGATGACCCGCAGGGACCGGAGCATCCCAAGGGCTCAGGGTGAAAGCAGTTGTGCACAGAGGGCACGGGCTCCGTGTTAATCCCGCACGGAGAACAGGGATGAGAAGCTTGGAATCAGCGATCTCGGAGGTCTTTCCCAACCTCATCGATCCTGTGATTCTGAGTTTAAGGAAACACCGACCCGGGAGGAATTCAGGGAATGTAACTCTTTATTGGGCACCGCACGAGGCCGAGGCACAGCCCAGGGCACCGGGGAAGAGCCGGCCAGGCCCTTCCCGGGCTCCGGAGGGCACCGGGGAGGCTTTGGGAGCTCGGGGCAGGTGGGAGGGAGCCGCTCCCGGAGCCGGGACGAGACGCGGGCCGCGCTGTCACTTCATCTTCTGCTGCGGCACCTGCGGCACCTGCGGCACCTGCTGCTGCTGCTGCTGCTGCTGCGGCATCTGCGGCTTCCCGTGGCAGCCCCCGGAGCTGCCACCGGAGCTGTGACAGCCCCCGCCACCCCCGGAGCTGTGACAGCCGC
>WEKY01032852.1:0-22743 GCA_013390045.1 Picathartes gymnocephalus
AACCATCTTTTAAATACTGATCATTAATAGACAGATATCACTGAAATAGAGTCAATATTTTTTTGACTTCTGAGAATACCTGCACCATCCCATATATTCTTTTGAATATCTAAATCAATGTTCCAAACTTATGATCCTTTTCCTTTTGATTACACACATATGAACCAGCAGGCTCAGGATTAAAGTCCGCCACCTAAAACAAAAAAAAAAAACAACAAACCAAAAAACACCCCAAGAAGCTTATGCATCTATTTATATTAGACTGTGCTGAAAAAAACCAGATGTAACACAGAGATTAATTTTCTTTTTTCAAGTGAGTTAGAATCTCAGCAAGTTATAATTTCACTCATTATGAGCCATTTGGTCGCAGAAAAACAACATATTTGAACTTTTCATCAGGTATCACCAAAAGGGCACTGCACCTTCATTGTTTGCTATTCAAGTGACCTTTTGAATTATGGTCATGAAATTTAATACACTCATTTATCCTGATTACCTGGGAAAATCATGTGATATTTGACATTTTGGCTAAAAGGTCAACCAAAGAATAGCCTAACAGCTAAAAAACCTGACTTGTTACCTGTCCGGACAGAGGCCCTCCGACACACCCAAAAACCTGTTGCCTGGCAGTGCCAGTAAACATTGCATTCATTCCTCTACAAAGAGAGAAATGTATATGTCAGCAGCGTGCTGCCACAGCTGTACCTATCCTTCCCAGCAACTCTCCTGCTGATGTAACCTGATCTGAGAATATCAATCCATTGCAAGAAATACATGGTTGAAACTGAACCCAAAGTGGGCAGGAATGCTAATGGCAGCTGAAAGAAACGTCTATGGTTTAGGTGTACCCCGAATCTTGTTGATGCTAAGTTTCCCCACAGGAACACTGAGACGTAAAACATTTTGCTTTTTCTGGCTGGATGGGAGTCTCCATTCCTTCCTGGCAATTAATGATCCCTGGCCCCAATTACCCATATCGTTATCTTCTTCCACTTGGAAGAGAGCCATGCAGTACACCTGGGCACAAGACCATGAGCTTCCTGTAAACTCCAGCTACTGCAGAAGACCATCCCTTAGCTCCTCAGATGCACAGGCAGCACTAAGAATGAAATCAAGCTTACCAGCTTCAAACAGGTAATGCTATGGGTATATACAAAACAATTCTGAACTCAAGACACGGTGTTTAGTTCTGGGGAGGTGTGGGGGTTGGGTTTGGTTTTGCTTTTTTTTTTTCCCTCCAAGTTCCATATAAAGCTAACCATGGATGGGTACATGGGTTCAAATCTGCCTACTCTAACTCTCAATTTCTCATCTCAGTCCCTAACCCAGACAGCACGTGGGCTCACATGTGTTCAGGAATTGCTTTTAACTCTTGCAATTCACAGTCTAGGATACTACAATACACACACAAAAAAAGAAGGGGATAAAAGGTGATAAAACACATCATATGGTACAGTCTACCTGCTATAAAAACAGAACAAAGGCTACCAAAAGAAACAGAACACTAATCCTCAACTGAATGGCATGTAGGAAATAGAATTGTTAGTCCTTTTTTTCTGCTTTAGCAGTATTGAACTTTCCATCCTAAATTATTCTTATGTGAATTAAAACTATATTCAAAGACCTATTAAAATAAATATAACTTCTACAAAGATAGACAACAGGATTTAGACCTATCAATGAATACATTACATGCCACACAGAAAAGGAAGAAACAAAGGAATTTCAACCAATGAAATTTTTGCAAAACTAAAGAACTTTCAAATTCTGCAGAAACTTAGGTTTTAAGGACTTTTAAACCCATTTTAGTGGCATAAAAGAACATTGAAAATACCCAGCTGGAGCTATGCTGCCTCTTTTTTCCAGTCATCTAAGCATATCTGCACTGTGCTTTTGAGTATTCCAGCTTGCTTGAATCAGTCACAACATCAGGACCTTCAGGAACCATGTCAGGTGTACTTCTGTGCTCGATCTCAAAGGCTTTTTGAAACACTGGACAGCATGACATGGGTCTATGCAAATGATTACACTTTGAGCCAGCCTGCTAAGTCCTGTACTGAGCTAGTAAACCATCAAAGTGGGATCCATGTTCAGTGAGTTTAATGTCTGCACAGATTTCCCACACGTCCAATTCCAGATGTATACTGCAGAGATACCTGACTGAGCTCTGTAGAGAGCAGGGTTTGGTCCACAAAGTTTACTAACTTATACTCCATGTTTTGCAAAATCAGTTAACATACTTCAGGATCACAGAATGCTCTTGAAAAAGTATACCATACTTGTGAGCTCTTGTGTTCATACAGAAAAATTCAAAATACCAAGTTAAAGTTGCATGGAGGCTTTGCATGTGTGACCAGGATTAATTTGCAACCTGGATAATTCTCTCATAGACAGCACAATTAACTGCATTGATACCTTCCCTTTATTATGGGAAAGGAAGAGGTAATATTTCCCCTACCCATCCCAGTTCTGTTTTCTGGGCTGATTAAATTCTTCTCATACCAGAATGATGACTTGGTGATTTGACATGAAAGTTACCTGATAGCTTTCCAAACATCAAAGCCATCCAAAGGCTTAGTGCCATTGGTATGTCCCCCAGCAAGGTGCACCAGCGTTGGCAGCCAGTCAGAGATATGGATGAGTTCATGACTTTCTACACCTTTTTGTTTCAGCAAGGGACTCGCAACAAAGCCCACACCTCTCACTCCTCCTTCCCACAGGGTCCATTTTCTCCCTCTCAGTGGCCAGTTATTCCCACCTCCTAAAGTTTGTCCTCCATTATCTGAAAAACAAATAAACAAAAAGAATTCTTGGTAAGAAAGAAACAGAACAATCCTCCCTACAACACCTCTTTATCCATTTTAAAAAATATTTTCATAACACAGGTGTGTCACGCGAGTATTTGCATACTGCTGTTAGGGGTCCATATAACATCAAACATTCAGGCCAAGTAACAAACATATGTTACATTTTAACACCTACAAATTACATCAATGAAAAGCTATCTCTAGGCAGAAATGACACCACACTAGAACATAGTAATTTAGAAAGACTGTCCTAAGAATGACTTCTGACCATAATTCAAAACACCATTAGGTATCCAAAGCTTCCAGAACCAAAGCCTTCAAAAATTTAGTTTCTGCTAATTTAAAGACCACAAGAAGAGTTGCTATCAATGTCATCATTAGTACTCAGAATACACTGGTTTCCAAAGCAATATAATTCCACTTAAAATGGAAACCTGTTATTCCAATCTCAGGACAATACTCGCACACCTAGTTTAAAAGCAGGATTTTTTCCAGATTTTTTGGCAGCCACACTGATATATAAGAAAAAACAGGGTTTCCTTCTCCTCAGGCAGAAGGAGACAACCCTAATAAAATGAATTGAAACTAGTTAACATAACTGAATTGATTCAGAAATTGAATTTATTGTTTGGTGAGAAAAACATCTAAGACAGTTACAGAAAAAGCTGAATCATCACGACTACAGAAATATCGACATGAATTAGATAACTCACGGAATGCTTTTCTGTTTAACTCTCTCTGACCAATCTTCCACAATTCGGACAAAATCCAGATCCTTGAAGTTAACAGTAATGATTCTTTGAAGTTACTTTTAGTACTGTTATACAGTTGTTCTTGTTCAAACCTACTGTAATGCTCCCAGAAGAGTCATGCTGGCAATTTTGTTAAGCATAATTTTCCTCTATTTTAATGAGGTTAAAATTATTTCAAATAGTAATTGCTGAACTGACATTCAGTGTAATTTGACAGGTTCATACTGCATTTTCTGATTAAAAAACATAAATTTTATGTAAGAAACAAGAAGTCCAACACCCTTCAGAAGACCTTTACTGTAACCAGAACAAAATTATCTTCTCTCTGGTTGACAAGAGCTCAAAAAGTATTTGGACAATATTCTTGGGCACATGGTGTGATCCTTGGGGTTGGTCCTGTGCAGAGCCAGGAGTTGGACTCAATGGTCCCTGTGGGTCCCTTCCAAATCCCTTTCAATTCAGCTTATTCTGTGATTCTGTGTTTAGTTAGGGATCAATGTAAACCCTCACATATTTCTACTGCACACAGGAGACCACTTTTATTCTACAAAGAAATAAACCACAGATATCTGTGAAGACTATGAAAGGTAGAAGCCTAAGCTAAATGAAACACTAGGCAAAACCAGAATTATTTTAAGTGAGTCAAATGTCCTGTGGTCCAACTAGCTTCCAGTTGGGTTGCTCATGTGTCCAGCATTTTTGTATTAAAAAAAAAATTACTCAAGAGTGCTACCATTATTTCTTCCACAACAATGTTGAGCTCTGAGATCTGAGAACTTAAAGCACTTGCTGGTTACAACAAAAATTTTAAAAAATCAGTTTCAACAGCTCCTTCTACTCATAATGTAAACAGGAATTCCTGTCAGAGATACTCATGGGACAGAGTTTTCAGTAGCTTTTAACCTTTGGGAGGTTTTAACTCTGGCCTTAGAATAAAAGGAATCTTATCCACACAGTATTAGAGCACAGTTTGGACATACAGAGGAATCAGAACTTAAATATGTTACATACCTCCTTTGTATCACAGACTACTCACTGTTCATATCAGTTTAATAGCGGCACACAAAGGGTTTTTTCATTTCTGATTATCAGCAAGAAAGCAGCAAGGAAATTATAGAAGTAAGTGGTATTTCTGAAGAATAGTGAGAGAGAAGTGCACACTTCTCAGGTTACAGTCAAATCTTGCTTTCTGTGAAAACATTCACATTCTGCCAGTTTTACTACACATTAACTTCCCTGATACAAGCAGTCTATCTAACACACATCCTGAAAAAATTTGTGTCTTTTACCAGCAACAGACATGGCACACCAAGTTTAAAAGAAAGGGGGAAAAAATCGTGTTTTGAGATACTCATACTGATCTGATATGCAAATGAAAAAAATCTGTCATATGAAACAAGGCTCATCCCTCTCATTTGACTTCTCATTCTCGCATGGCTAGAACATTACTTTTTCCTTCCTCAGGAATTCATGTTCAAGTGGTCCTTCCTGCATAACTTCTTGACTGAGTTATCAAGAAAGTGTTGAAGGAGGGAAAAGGATGGTTTCTGTTTTGATTATTAAGGTTTGTTTCCTTTCTAGGTAGGTAGAACATAACTGATGTGTCACTAGCAGCTTGTATATAAGTGACACCTTCCACACAGTCTGAAATGTTATCGAGGACTCCAAATACCTGCAATTTGTTAAAGGGGAGTTGGTTACATAACAATGAAAGACTATAATGTAATCTGTATCAATCAAATATTAAGCTGACCACTAAATAACGACGGGAGAGAGAATAAACAAGAAGCCACTGATTGCATGGAGTACAGACCTGGCAGAAAGTCCATTCAGGACTGTAACTGCTGTTCTGGTTGGTTTTACCTCCAGGAGTATGTCTGGACAACAAGAGACAAGATGGGCACCAGCTGCGTGTGTGCGTGTCCAGGTACATTTCCTCTAAATCAAGAGCTGTTGATGTATATATTGATGCTAAAAGCTTGCCTGGGTTCAGGAAGCCACTGAAGAAGTTCAAGATTAAAAAAGTAATTTATAGTTCCCATCAGAAAACACGTCTCCTTAGTCTCAGGAGTTTCTTCAGCCACAAACTGCTGAAGATTTGCAGGTTTTCACAGAAGTTCCCTAGACACGTGCCACCAAGAATTGCCATAGTGAGTGGGTGCCTGGCTAGACAGATCCCTCACCTGTAGACGTACAACCATTCTAATTTTCTCCCAAATAAGTTACTCCTTACTAACTCCTTATGCTACTTTACCCAAGTATCTCAAACATGGAACAAATTCCAAAGTCTGTGCGGAAACTCCCAGTAGTTTAAAATCCACTTAGGTGTGAGACAAATGGAATCATAGTTCCTTCATGTTCTACACTGGCTTCATATCCAAGTCTAAATCCATTTCCAAACAATATTTTCTGAACTATTGATCATACATTTTTGTGACTGTTTCTCCCCATGACTTATCCTAGTATCTTATGTCAGAAGACAGTCTCCAGAGCAAAGATTTTGGAATCAAGCTACCTATACCTCGTGGCCCTGGTTTGTATGATTGCTTAGTATTTAAGTTTCAGCCTTGCTACTTCAGCTGAAAACACAAGCCTCCCTCAGTCACGATACCTCATTATCTCTTTGCTGGAGACAAACATCAAATATGATTTTCATTAAAAATACTGAAATAGTGTGGAAAATACAGTGAGCACATTTCTTATCTGTAAGAATAATTTTTGCAATTATATCTATATAATTTAGACTATCGCAGTACCCAAAATATACTAGGCATACTAAAAAAAATTTAAAACTAACTAGCTCTTGTCCCTAAAGAACGGATGAAAGGGGAGATAATAAGCCTGTATCTAGAAATTACGCCACTTGACATAAGCTTTATCTAGCTAATTTATGCAACTTTGCTTGCTTTCTTGAATGGAAGCATCACGCATTTTTAAAGAGCTTTATTTCTTGCTTGGCTTGGCTTGCTTTGAGAGATGTTTAGCCACCATTATTTCCCACAGCATTAATTGTTCTTATTATGTTTTAGAAGGGGGGTACCTCCATGCTTTATTTCCATTCTCATGGCATTTTCTTCTACAAGGTGAAATTTGTGGCAACAAAGGAAAATATGGGGAAGAGACAGTCTCATTAATACAAGAATGGGCTGAAGCAGAATTTTTAGCAGGCACTCTCACCACCAACAAAAAAATGCACAGCACATATGCTAAGTAAATGGCAAAATGACAGAATAAAGGAGAGCAACAGAAGCATCCTGCCTACTTCAAAAGGTAGTTTCCATCAAAGCTGAATCAACATTAGCCTTGATGGAACAAGCTGAAACAATAAAAATATGTCACAAAGTATCTCTATCCCAAAACAATTTTGGTGAAAATAGGACATCTTTTCAACACAGAAAATCAGAGAATATAACCTATTCTTAAAATGCAGGTGATTGCCTTTCAAACTACTGTGGTTCTCTTATTAAAAATAATGAAGAGGAAAGGCTATTTTAAAAAAATATGCTTAATAAAAACCTTTTGACATAAGAAAAATAGATGCAAAGTAGAGCATGTTCGTCTTGAATATACAAAACTACTTTAAAAATGAAGGCAAATGTTCTTCTCACAAACACTTGCTTTTGTAATTAACATTCATTGTCATGTACATGAGAAAGAGTTTAATTTTTCTAAATCTGTAATTTCTGAACTGTAAGAAATGTTTTGCAGGAGTTTTTAAAGGAATCAATACACAAAACTAAACAGAGAGGCCCTTTTGTTTCTCCCAGATACTTCTCTAAAGAGCTGCCAGCTGCCAAACATTTTGACTAGCGCAGTGTATATATACAATGATGTGGGATGTATGTAACTAGCAAGCAGTTTAATGACTAAGACTTCTTTAAAGAAGAGATGGACAACAAAAAACAGCAATAAAACAATTCTGAGAGCAATAATTAATGAAGCATGGATTCAAGTTTTTGGATAGACTCTTTTTCTGACAAAATTACCCTGGAACCGAAGCAACAGTCTGCTTCGTACTATGAAGATAACCACTGGAAATAGATGCTTGCAGCTGTGTGGAAGTTTCATTTGGGATTTGTACCTCACTACACATTAGAAAACCAAAAAAAGGCTTAAATGTTGATTTAAGAACAAACTCTGACAAATGTCCTTCCCAGGATCATAAATATCTCGTGCCTGCATGCATTCACTGCCAAGAAAAATCCACAGTAGTTACTGAACTCAGCGGCAATATTAATAGCATTAATAGATTTGTTAAAACTTTAAGCATCAGAGATCACTTCTCTGAGAAATTCAGTTTAGACTTATCAATGGGGTTGAAAGTTATTTTTAGGAAAAGAAATTAAATGGAACAATTACAGTAATACTGTGTAAGGCCAGCTCTCTAATAAAGTACACTTAATCTCCCCCAGTAGTTACCAAAAAAAAAAAAAAATCCATTATTTGCTATACAGTGGAATGAAAAACTTATTAAAAAAGCTATGGAGACCTTTATGTTTTAATTTTTTGGATAGTGGGCAAAACACTATTATAAAGAGTTTCCAAAGACCACCTAAGTACAGCATAGGCAACACCCTAACTTTTCCACCATGTGGACATTTGGACCAAGAGACTTTCTCCTGTGACTTCTACTGCCTGCACATGCTATCTTAGCAGCTTTTGATCACAATCCTGCCTCACATTAATGGTTTAGAATAGAGGTACTATTTTCTCTGCAAATAGGCCAGATATTAGTCTTCATTTAAAGACTTTCCTTGGTGTTTTTTTTGTCAAGTCTTAGATAGGGCTTAAGTGTGTCAATTAAAAATGGAAAATATTGAAACTTAAAACTATGAAAAATTAAAACTTTTTGCGCTTTTTTTCCCCAAAGAAACAATGGGCCTTCTTGTACAGCTACCTACTTTGTTCTAACAGACCCGATCTTGTTTCAATTACACTACGGAAAAGTGAATTTTATTTTTCTTCCTAACAGAGCATACTTTTTTGGTCTCCCTTGTGACCACTCAGGTTGCTGCATTCTTCCTTCAACCACAACTGAGCTACACCCTACAGTCCTGTTAACGTGCCTGGCAAATTGTTCTAGACAAGCTCTTCTGAGAGGGCTTCTTGGAATTTCTCCAAAGATTCATCCAGGACTGTGTTTGGTGCTGTTATTAAACAGTTTTCACTCCAGCATTTCTCTTCAGTTTGCATTTTCTTAGTTCAAGTAAGAAAGAGTAAGTCTCCTTCCCAGGGGAAAAAAAAAATCATTCTTGCTGACTACTTGCATCGTTTACGTAAGCTGTCTTTAACTTCTATTTATTCTACACTTTCCATTCTGCTGAGGTAAGTCTTTTTAAGTTTGTGACACATATTATACAACCTTGATTATAGTATCAGAACTGTAATTCTAAGTATATGTCCTAATAATCTTATTCTCAAGGTAAGTTTAACAACTGTTTTTGGCATTTGTAGAACAATGAGTGATATGGAAAATCTTTATGACAATAAATTTAGAAAATACAATAGTAATTAATTAATTCCTACAAGAAAAATAACAATCTTAAGGAAAAAAATGTTGCCTTCCAGCACAGCAATCCAAAAGGGTAAGTATTTCTGAACTGTTTTTCTCTGTATACCTCAGAGCACAACAAATTCTGCATAAACAAATTTTAGCAGTAAGTAACAGAAGACCACAAGTGCTTGGTATGACACACATACACTCACACACAAAATCTAACATCTCAAAAGTTTTATATTAATGAGGTTTACAAATTTAAATATTTCTTTAAATATCTACATTCATTTTTTAGAATAGCTATCCAAAAGTTTGAAACATCTGCATGTATATAACTCATATATCCACAGAGCATGAAATAACTGACCAACATTTAGGATTTGACTAATTCGAAATCAGTCAAAAAAAAAAAAAAAAAAAGAGAGAAAAATAAAGTGCAATGAAGTGCTGTGTGCCAGGAAAATCTTTGACTATGAAAACACTTTTCTATCCTATTCAGAACACAGCCCAAATAAATAACTAGAAATAATAAATTCTGCAAGGGCAAAGAAAGAAAAAAACTTTAAGTATCTAGGATTATATAAATACAATTAGATACCATGAATCAATTTAGTATTTGTTTATCATGTACTCATCATAAATTTAAGCAAACATTAGAGTCCTTAAAGATCTAGTATAACATTTCTGGCTCCCGGCTACTAACACCCAGGTCTCCTTTTTCCTGAAAACAGTTATAAAACACTTGCCAAATAGTCCTTATGCACCTACTGCACTTTTCAAATCCAACATTGGCATGCCACAGCTCTTTTTCCTGTTTTCCACCTGTACCTTAGCTCCTAGTTTTGTTTGAATTGATAATTTCTCTGAAGCTGCAAGAGAAAACTCCCATGCTCTTTTATTTCTCCTCAAGGGCCCCTGCAGTAAGCTGATCTAGCACACATCTGTCTGATATGTAAACCGTGCCAAGCTCTGTTTGAAAGCCTTGTCTAAAGCCACATAATATTTTTTAAAGTGAGTACAGACCAGAAGAAAAAAGCAACTTCGATTTATTTTATAATGCAGCGTATTTAAATATGTTATCAAAATTAAAGCATCTTCAAAATAAGGAGAAAAAAACGTTTTAAGCTTCTCCTACTCCTGCAACTAAAGACTGGTAACATCCTAAATGCAACAACTACATGTAACCTAGCATGAAATACATGCATAAAAAGTTTGAAGAGAAATGTGGTCAATAATAACTCCCATTCAAGTTTCTTGCTTCTGATTAATACATTAATGGCTTTGTGAAGATAAGAGTGAAACTAAGGTGGTTTTCTTTTCTAAATGGAACAGAATCCCTCCGATATGCTCCCTCACGCATTTAAAATAAATAACTGTTGTAACTCAGAAGGATGTTTAGTTTCCAAGTGCATCTCCCATCTCTCCCTACCAAACAGAAGAGATATGTCCATATGGTAGACAGACAATAATAAAGGAGGACAGGACAGGGCTGACATATGACCAAAAGTATGCTGGAAAGCACTGAATTTTACACATTAAATTTTCTAAGTGTGGAGCCTGTCCGATAGCTGGCAGCACCTAGGAGTTTTTACTCAGTAAAAGCATTCAGAAGTTTATTTTGAATACATTTGGATTTGTTCCTCTTTTTCTGGAAGCAGCATGACTCTCTTAGAACAAACCTACTGCTATTATCGAAATAATATTATGGATCTAATTAAGAGGCATATTTATAGCAGCTTGTGGAAGAAAAAAAAGCAGGAAGTAGGGCTGCTGTTACTGTGCTTACAGACACTTGTTATGAGCAGCAACCAGCCAAAACCACACCTTCAGATGTACAGAAAGATCTGACCCCACACCTGCTACATTTGTATTTTAGGCTGCAAGTTGTAAGGTAAGAAAAGAGGATGCTATCCCAACTGTGAAGACAGGAGCTGGTGGAAAACTAGTTTTACATTCATTGCTGATCAGAGTCATATACAAGGAAAGAGGTCACTGACTTCACATGAAGCAGAGGCACTGAGACCCACAAGGAGGCTGACAACCTTAGGGGATCATTATTCCACTTTATCCCAGTGTCCTTTGAGGGGGAGAGAAATGACTACTTTGACCTAACAACCTTTTTGTTTCTTGTTTTAAAAGGAAAAAGAAAAACCAAAAAGAAAAACAAAAAAGGAAAACAACTCAAAACTCCAATTCCAGAGATACGAAGCTGCCAAAACTTAGAATTCAAATGCAAACAGCAGAGACAAATGATGTAATACACAGGCATTAAAGCCTCAGGGTTCTTCCCAGAACCCATATTTTCCATCCTAATATCCTGTACCCCCTCTTTCTTGGACTTTGAGAGGAAGCTGCTCTGATTGCCTTCTGTCACTCCTCTGGCACACAATAAACAGAGCAATCTGGAGTTAATTTAAGCAGTTCAGCAAATCAGGATACAGCTGGGAAAGGTTTTGGGAGGAAGGCTGAGGACGAAGGGCTGCACACAGTCCAACCAAGCCTGTACACAGGAAGGTGAGGCAGATGGGCACCTTCCAACATCACCACCTGCAGACAGGGAAAACTGCCCCTTGATGAAACTCTCCAATCAGCCCAGGAACAGCAGAAACCTCAGTGTAAGGAATTTGGAAGTCCATTCTTAAAAGCAGGGGTGGCAGGGCCACTGCTTAGTGTAAGGAGTATTACAGCTGATTCTTGGTCATCCAGTAGTAACCCAACCCCTCCTGTGTGTCTGCCACTTTTATATTTCACCCTCTATAAGTTAGATGTCTTTTTTTCTTCTTAAATTTAGACACATGCATTGGTTTTACACAGTGCAAACGATGACTTGATTCGGGCCATTGGACAGATTTACATCTGGTTTTTACATCACTTTTGCTTGAGTTCTTAATCACTTGGGGCCCTAGCTATACCCAGAATATATTAACTGAGTTCACTACCAGAAAGAAACATATACCTCCTGGCAAAAAAAATACAAAAATGAAACAAAAGTCTTTAGTTATTACTTACCACAGGGGACATTCTTAAAAAGTGCAGCATGCACCTTAGGAAGAAGTATGTGTCCATAAGCTAATTCTCACACCAAGCACAAAAACCACAAAAACTGAAACTCTTTACTCCAAAGAACAAAGAAAACAACATTCTTTATAACACTGGTCTTAGAGAGGGGATGAAAAAGGCTAATTGTCTTGTGATCAGTTGTAATTGTTTTGCTTGCTGTAGGCTGTGTCATTCTCCTAGAGATTATAAGGAAAAGAAACAGTTAAGTTAATTGAACAAGGAGGAAATGCAACAGTCTAGGTACTGTATAGGTACAACCAGCATTGTCTAAGGCTCTCCCAACAGCCACCCCAGCTTTTGCTAAATACAACGAAGATTACAGGGGAGGAAAGGGGTTTTTTTATTAGTTAATATGGTGACAGAGAAACACAAGTAATGGAGAGTAATGGAAGTTTACATAAATAATATCCGTTCCCTTTAATGATCTAAGGAGTATTTTCAACCAGTTTTCGTAAGTCTGTTTTTCAAGCAGGGAAATGGCAGGCAACCTATTTGCTGAATGAGTGTTTCAGAATATTTTTTGCTTGTTATTTCTTTCTTTAACATCTTTGCTTGGTTATAAGTAATAATGGCTGAAGTACACATTGCTGAATCTAAAAAAGAGGATGTTAAGCTGGACAAAACTGAACCTATGTTCTCCAAAAAACAGAAAAAAACTAGTGTTTATAGTTGTGCCTAATACTCTCCCCTCCTTCATTGTGTCACACCAATGCTACATTCAAGTGACTGATAAGAAGGAACACTTAAACTCAAAATTTTTAACTTATTAATGATTACTTTATTCCAACTTTGAGATTTTTTTCCCCCAGCTACATGCCAAAACATGCCCTCTTTAATTATTCCCATGTTTGAATCCCTGCAATCTGCCTGCACCATGCTAGTTCAGTAAGGTCACCAGCAATTTCCTCTTGGCAAGATCCAACCTTTCTCCAATATCATCATTCTTGAACTTTCTGCCACTTTTGATCATATTTCCTGAACCCTGAAGTTGTGAAATCTCCCCGCTTGGCAACATTTAGCTGTACAGACCACATCCAGTCCTCAAATATACACTGTAACTCTCAGAGATTTTTAAGGGGAATTGTTCATATGCACAACAGAAACAACTGCAGACTTCAAAGGAGTAGTCAAATTGCATATTTTGCTCTTTGTGGGCACTACAGTTTTAATGGGTTTGTGCCTAATGATCATTCCCTAGAACAGTTACCCTGGGAACTCTATCCTTTACAGATTTATTTTTCTCATTTTCCATTCTCAAAAGCGGTAAAGAAGCAGAAAAATCCAAAATGCACTAACAGATTCCTCTGCTCAAAGATGGTAATTCATTATAAACATAGCTTTAGCCCTGGATGGTCAAATGATGCACAGTACACCCATACTTCAGAAACAGGCTAATTCCTATCATTTTCAGAAGACATCTTGCCTTCTTTCCTCTGCAAATTTCATATCTAATGCAACGGTATTAAAGACATAAAGCACTTCTGCTTTGTGATTTGACCTGTACTTGCCAAATTCATTTCTCCTCTATTGTTTGGCATCCCTGATGCTACCCACGGTCAGAATTTATAATCTCATTTATATCATTGACCAAACCACCCACATGATCCTTCCTCAGCCTGAGAAGTATTAAGTCGTTGGGGTAGGTCACTGCAAATGAAGGGTCACTAGATGAAGATGATGAAGATGATGGTGGCATCTCAAGTGGTGAGCTCCCCTAATCTCCACATTTACAGCTGCAGTTTTGTCTTCTTCACGAAGTACTTCTGCTCTCATGAGTAACCACTACCTGACTCATATATTCATGAGTGCAGAAGTCACATCTTCCCTCTACTCCCACTTCAGCAGGGGAGTTTTATTAAATCCTACTTCAGATTTCTCTCAGGATTATGGAATACGTGACCCATTAAATTAGGCAAGGTCTTCAGGTCCATGTTTTCCCAAAGCCTATCTCCTCATTTGCCTTAGGCTGTAGGAAGGCTCTGACTGAACTAATTTAAAGAATAGAGGTAATTAAAACCTCTCAGATCACACAAGAGGTCAACAATCCCTAAAAAAGGCTGGTATGATTGTAAATATGCTCACTTTTCCCGTAGTTTTGTCAAAATTATCTAGATTAATAAATCAAAACCACTGTAGCTATTTAAAATGTTCAAGCTATCCAAGGTCACTTGGAGAGAATCACAGGAAGCCACATGCAGGCCCTGAGCAGCTGAGAGGCCTCAGGGGCAATTGCCTGTGAAAGGAAGTACCTGTGGGCAGAAAAAGCCCCTAACCTTAGCCCCACACATCAGCATCACTGTCTACACAGCTATTCTTCCTCCTGAGGCATGTATTTTTCCGTCTTTTCTTTCCCATTGTATCCTTTCTGGTACCTTTGACTTTCTAATGAACTGTAACTGATGGTTAGCAATAGTTTCTCTCTTATAGTCAATGTGAAAAATTTGTGGCCAGTAAAATGTAACTATTAAATTGTTTTAAACAAAGGCTTTGCTTTTTCAATCCTTTCAAATCACTAGAACACAGCTTGATGGTAGCAGAATGGGTGATACATTCAAGTAGGCAGATATCAATTTATATTCTCGCCAGTCAGAACCGTAATTATTTACAACTGTAGAGAGAAAAGTATTGGAATGCACCTTTTGTTTTTTAACCCCCATGAGTAACAGAAGAATAGTGTTGAAAAATTTTGGACTTAACAAAAAACCAAAACCCAAAACAACAACAACCACCACCAAACAAAAAGAGAAAAACACAACAACACCCAAACAAACAAAATTCCCAAAAACAAAGAAAAAAAGAAACAAATAAAAAACCACAAAAACATGTAGAGGCTGTCTTTCTTTATATCCACTTGTTGCAAATGCTTATTTGATTGTAAAATGTGTTACAATGCTTCAGTGCAAGCAGAACGAAGTAGACTTAAAACAGACTTAAAGAGATACATCTATTAAAACTCTCATTAAGTTCTGCATACCAGATGTCAGCATTTGCTGTTTCAATGTTGATTTGATAAAGTATATTCTTGCAAGTTATCAGAAGCAGTACAATGCTTCAATACATCCAGTTCTCTGCAGTGATCAGTAACAATCTTTTGCATAGCCTAAACATGGAGATCATCTACAATAAAAGAAGTCAGTAATGAAAAACCTGCACTACATTTGCTGCATTATTTGGTTTTATGTGTTGTAGGTTAAAGCCATTTGCTCTAAAATATAAGTGAAATTACTGCTGCAGACTTCTGGTTCTTCCCAACCAGTTCAAGCTACTCTCGAATCTTAACAGAGAATTCAGGGTCAGCTCACTTCAATGTACACAAAGCTTAGGCTGTATTTTAACTTGAGAAAACACAATCAGAGGTCAAATGTAAGAGCAAGCACAGCTAGCATTCCACATGGCAGCAGTACTCAAAGTTCAGATACAAGTGGGGGTGTTTCTTCCTGCTTAATGAGAAATGTAAAGATAGATGCTGTATTGTAAGAGACAGATACTCCAGTCATAGGAGACATGTGAAGGTGTTTAGAAACACAGAGATTTCAAAAGGGCATGAAGAGGTATAGAGAAAGCAGAGGAATGATTAAGACCAAGCAGTAAGGAACTGAAAAAAATAAACAAGGAACCTTCCAAGAGGAGGGGAAATTAGCTTATTAGTTTCAGTGTTAGTACGAAGAGAGGAAAAAAGTAGTAAGAGCTCTCCAAGCCATTTTCACATCAGAAATTTGTATGATCTGCTACACTTACTTGTGGACAAATCTTAGCACCCACTGCCTAATAACTCACATGCTCATGGATTTCAGTGTTCTGGTATTTTTCACTCAACTAAAAGGTATGGCCTCCTTTGCATTCAGCACATCTACATTCTGATCATCTAAGTAAATTCTGCTGGTTTTACTCTCCCATTAATTAAGGCAGAGAGGGAAAATCTTACTCTTTTAATGCACACTAAAGTGATATATTGCCCACAAATATTGATCCAATATATTCCATGTAAAAGAATAACACAAAATAATGAAAAGTGAAAGAAAGAACAGTTGTGCAGAGCTTTTATTTGGAAGTTCTTAGATTCTTCTGTAGAGTTTAGCCTAGCAGCATACTTTAATTCTGGAATATTCATAAATATACGAAACAGATGTACTAATCAAACCATAGTTTATATGGACATATATGAAAAAAAAAGAAAAAGCAGGGAAGGAAAACAGATCCAGAACATCTCAGCAGGGATTCAAATAACCTTTTTCAGATACTACTCATTTGACTAAGGCCATCTTACAACACCTGCAACTTCTTCCAAATTCTTAACCCAGACCAGACAACAGAGCATGCTTCTTTCCCAAGTGAATCAATGATTGATTTTCCCTGTGTTTCCCTGTGCTGTCACTGATTGACAAAATAAGTCCCTCGGAAAAGCAATATTTCTAAATAAATACTAAAGCTTTGTGTCAGATGGTTCTGTGTTCTTTCAAACAATATTTATCAGTTACAAAGGAAACCTAAAAATGTATGTATATAAAATATCAAATGTCAGTCTATTTGCTTTAGTTCTATTAAGCAATTATTGAAAAAATACTGAAATAAAAAATGGCAAAAAAACTAAGAAAATCCATTTTGATAATTTTGAATGGCCTTCTATAATGTAATGTACTGATAAAGTTCTCAGTCCTGAGAGATATGGGCCAGGTAAAGAGTAAAGACAGGATCCTGAATTTTAGGGAAGCAAACTTTCATCTCTTCAAGAAGCTAGTCAATAGGACCTCCTGAGAAAGCGCCCTCGAGAAGAAGGGAGCAGAACAGAGCTGACAGGTCTTTAAGGACACTTTCCACAGAGGGCAAAAGCTCCTGAACCCCAGGCATAAGAAATCAGGGAAGGAAGGCAATGGCTGAGTCAACCTCCTGGTAAAACCAAGGGGCAAGAAGAAAACACACAGGCAGTGCATTCCACAATGTGGAAGTAGGAACAGGGATCCTGGGAAGAGTACAGGGATGCAGTCCAAGGCATGTATCAAGGTATGGCTGGAGCTGTGCATCCCTTGGCAAGGGATGCAAAGAGTAACAAGGGCTTTACAGCCAAGATAGGAAGGTCAGGGGAAGTGTACCCCCACAATGGACATGACTGCCAAACGGCTAAGAAACAATGAGAAGAAGGCTGAGGTACTCAACATTTTTGCCTCAGTCTTCAAATTGGCTGGATGGTCACATTCAGAGAACTGGTCAGCATCTCAATGTCTGGTTGTAGATCAGTGACCAGTGGTGTCCCCTTGGGCTCTGTATGGGGACCAGCACTGATCAGTATCTTCACCAATGACACAGACAGTGGGATCATGTGCACCCTTGGCAAATTTGCAGACACCCAGCTGAATGCTGCAGCTGACATACCTGAGGGATAGGATCTCTTCCAGAGGGTCCTGGACAAGTTCTGGGAGAGAGCCCATGGGAATCTCATGAGGTTTAACAAGACCAAGCACAAGGTGCTGCACCTGGTATCAACATAGGCTGGGGATGCACAGATCAGAGCAGCCCTGAGAGAAGGACCTGGGGGTGCTGGTGACTGAGAGGCTGGACATGAGCCAGCCATGGGCACTCCCAGCCCAGAGAGCCAAACGTGTCCTGGGCTGCATCCAGAGCAGTGTGGGCAGCAGGGCCAGGGAGGGGATTCTGCCCCTCTGCTCTGCTCTGCTGAGACCCCACCTGCAGGGCTGCACCAGCTCTGGGGTCCCAGCACAGGAGGGACATGGACATGTTGGGAGTGAGTCCAGAGGAGGCCACCAAGATGATCAGAGGGCTGGAGCACCTCTCCTGTGAGGACAGACCTAAAGAGCTGGGATTGTTCAGCCTGGAGAAGAGAAGGCTCCATGGAGACCTTATAGCACCTTTCAGTACTTTATGGGGGTTTTTCAGAAAGACGGGGACAGACATTTAACCATGGTCTGTTGTGACAGGACAAGGGGTAATGATTTCTAAACTAAAAGAGGATAGATTTAAATTGGATATAAGGAAGATATTTTTTAATACGGGACTGCTGAAGCACTGGGACAGGTTGCCCAGAGAGGTGGTGGATGTCCCACCTGTGGAAATATTCAAGGCCAGACTGGAGACAAGGTTCTGAGCAACCTGATCCAGTTGAAGGCACCTCTGGTCAATGCAGGGGCCCACTCCTAGGGGCTGATTAGTCTCTTCCTTTCCCAGAGGAAGTGAAAGACATTTCATGATTTGGATACCTAAGATGGGCAATCAGGTAAATGGACAGAAACTCATACTCACTAGGTCCCAGCAAAATAAGCAAGCCAAAATTTCTTACTTCCAAAAAATGAATTTCCTCCTTTCCTCTCCTCACACTTCTGATACATTTCCACTGTACAACACGTGTGCTCAGAATGATCAAAGCTTAAAAAGAAATTCAAACTCTCATGAATTCAGGACTTGCCCACCTTCTCTTGCTGTGCTAAAGCATTAAGAGATTTTACAAGTTGTAAACAGCAACAACAAAAACACACTTCTAATCCTCAATCTTACAGCATCTAAAGCAATGCTACCCCTGTACTACTGCCAGCCAGGCAGCAAAAATCCCTTAACAGAGTATGAATTACAATGGATGATGTATTGAGAGCAGGTTTTTCAACCATCTTTGTCTCACTGTTCCAAAAGAGTATGAGCCACTAAACTGGACAACAGAGAGGTTCCTTCTTTCTCTCCTCCATGTAATTCTGGCTTTGTTTTCCAATACTGAGATTTTTATTTTTCTCTCTGATATTGTAGTACTGCACTTTAAAAATCAAATTCAACTCAGCCTTGAATACTAGCAACCATGTAGGTTCCCTTAATTTACAACTAAACAATAATGAGTGCAACAAATATAGAAAAGGATGGCAGAAATAAGGTGGCATAATCAATTAGCCCATAGTTTAGTTCTGTAAACATTTCTTACATGTTATATATCTCATGCTCCTTTGAAGGGCTGGGGCTTTAGGAGCAATCATGTTCTTAAACTTAATCAGAACCACATGGAGGTCAGTGTGAGGGTCCATCCAACTGAAGCAGAACTGGAAAATACATTAAAAGGTAACTACAAAATTATTTCATATATAACTTACAGAGTTTAAGAAGCCAATTTAACAACGTTAGTGTCTTGGTATTGTTGACAACAAAGTATGTCAATGAAAAGACTCACACTACCTTCAGTATTTCTACAGATCAGATTTCTTAAATTTGCAACTAAAAATAAACAATAGGCATAACCTGCACACAACCTTAGATAAGTGAAAAAGAAAGGAAGTAGGACAAAGCCCCTATTCCTATGCCTTTCCTCCTGCTGCCTGTTTCTGATGGGGAGACTACAGAAGAGCCAAACCCCCGCAGTTTCATTCACATTAAGTTTTGACATCTCTATTCCACAATGCAAATCTAGACTTTGCACGATTTTGTTTTAAACACTACTGAAATTACAGAGGCAGTAAATAGTTCACATTAGTAAAGAGCAAAGAATGGGAACTATGAGCAAGAGCAATTCAGCAGTTTAAAACCCTCACAGTTATTTACCAGACATGATACCACCACATATCATTTAATATGTATTATGCTATTTTCAAATAAAGTGATGTATATAAGCAGGAGACAAGTCTACTTGTCTACTAATAGGTCATGCCTAACAGTTGTACACAATTTTGAATGAAAATTACAATCAGTTGCCAGTATCAACAAAACAAGCAGGCAGCTACTGCTTGGTTTAGTTGGGGTTTTTTCAGTTTCATGTGTGAATTTTGCATATATGAGAGGTAATTAAGTAGCACTCACTAGTGCCAGACACAATATGGGCAAACATTAGACAGCATCAATGCACAGCTCTGTAAATGCATCTCATTTTTGACCTCCAACATTCTTGCTAAAAGTCTAGGTCACAGAACAGGACTTCAGAGCCCTTCCTTTGTGTGATTTAAGCTCATGGATGTGAGTCACAGTTAAACAGACAGCACAGTCAATAATACTAGTGAAGGATCACATTTGGGGAAAATTTCTCCCCTGTGATCTTCACAGCATAAATAATGCTTACTCTGTACATGTTCCAAGTGCAGAACTCCCATTGAGATTTCATTAAAAAAAAGACTACAGAATACATAACAGAGATCTACACTGTGGATAGGAGACTCACAGCATGAATTAGAGAATAACTTTGCCCTTAATTTGAACTCATGTTCTTCCCTGCTTCCCCACACTGCATCGGAAAGATCCATGTGTAGCTGTGTTTTTCAGTCATGCTGCAAGTCTGACAGAAGAGCAATCACACTCCCTCTGATGACTCACACAAAACACATATTTCCAACAAAATGAACCAAAATCATTCAGTAAGACCAGCTGATGAAAAAACATGTTGTGTACTTCAGTCTGATGTTTACTCACAGTGGAAAAAATAATCTTGAAGGTTCCATGTTCAATGGCAGAAATACCACTTTGTGTTCAGCGTACTGACACATTATTGTATTTTCAGTGCTTGCTACAGATTTATTTGTGTATATGTGATGGAAGCACTGTTGAAAGCCTTTCAATTAGAGAGACAACAGAAAACTACACCTTCTAATATAAAATTCTGCTAATGTAATTCTTGTCATGCTTTACATACAACCACAGGGGTTTTATTTTCTATCAAGGGAATATAATACCTCTCTTGCATCAGAGCACCATTTGCTGAACAACTTTACTGAGCATTTACAGGGTAACTTTTATTGAGCTATGCTCATATAAATCAACCTCTATGGTTTTTTGCAACTTACCAGAATTGTCTCATTATTCTCCTGACTTTTTCAAAACTGGGGAAAAAAAAAATTATTTCATGGGAAAAGAAACTGATGCACACAAGCTTCCTCTAGTTCCAGACTTAGCCCTACAAAAGCCACATGAACAATGCCCTTTCCCATCCCATTGAATTTTTTTTTTTTGTTTCTTAGTACAGCTTTCATCATAGCAGCAATCCTAGCACAGCCAGTTTCAGTCGAGTGCTTTCATTGTGAGCAGTCTCAGTAATTAAACAGGTCTCAGTAGTCACAGACCCTGCTGCGTCATGGTCTACACCAGCACACACCATCTCTAGACATGACAGAAACACAGAAGGAAATTCTAACCCAAAACCAACAGGAATAACATGACAAACTGTTCATAGGTCTGTAGTGAGCAAGTCAAACAAAACACTGTCAGGAAAACTTGTCCCACTGACAGGAGAAAGGAACTTTTTGGGTGTAGCAAATTCTGACACAAAGAATAAATGTGTCTCAAAAACATTATGTATAACACAACTAGTATAGTTTAATAGTAATCATCGTTTAAGGCAACCTTTTGGGAGCTGTGGGAAATTATTAAAAATTATTGTTAATACACGAAATGAGCTGTTTTCAGCATTCATTTCGTTCTGAATAAAAAATGACTAGCATAGCTATTAACATGCTTAAGTCAAAGCTTTACACAAAACTGGCCAGTTTGCAAAATTCTGGGCAAAATTCACTTACAAGTTTGATTTACGAATGAACTTCACTTCAAGGACTGGCATTTGTTAAAAACAGGAAGAAAAATTCAAGATTCAGCTTATGATGGAGATTTTAACCATGAAGACAAAGAAAAAGCAAATATCTCCGGCACAAGGTTACTCCCTGTTCAGGAACTTGGCTTTGGAGTGTTAGGTTTTGCATAGAAAAAGCTGGGTGGGTGAGGAAGGATTAATGCTAGATGGAATGAAGACAAACAAAGATTTCCTACAAAACATTCTGGGTTCTCATAGGATTTTAAAAGAGGAGGAGGGGGTCAATATATTGTCTACCAACATCTTTCAGTATTGATTTTAAATCCTTTCCCACCATAACATTTCCACCTTTGATAATATACTCTTAAAAATGTAGTCTCATTATTATTATTATCAGCATCATATGACAGAGAATGCATTTTTAATTTCTAAATTATCACTCATGCCTTAACATGGAAAAAGCCTGAAAAAAAAAAATAGAAGCTAGCATTGTAGTACAAAACACCAACCAGATGCACCTTTCAGTGTCATTGACAGGTAACAATTCTAGCAGATGCAAGTACAGTGATCTGTCAGAACCTTTGCCTGTATAAAAATAAGATTAAATAAACAAGAAAATGAAAAACAATATTTGGGAATTGATGAACTCAACTAACTATTGTGATTGAAGGTGCTTGCAGTTAGGGCACCTGTGCTTATTTCCACTTAGGAAGCAGCAGATGCTCAGACAATAGATGCCTAGACATCTTCCTCATTGGCAGCACACCAAATCTCTCAGAAACCTCTGAAAGACCAATTAAAACAAGTCTTCAGGTCTGTAATAAAAAAATCTGAGAGCACAACCTTTAAAATTAGCACCTCAAATATCAGAGACAGAGAATAACTGCTCTAGTCAGTTGGCTTGGCCATTCTGCAGTTAGAAGGCTCTCTGAAGTCCCTTATAAGCAAAAGTGAAGGCGCAGGCATTCATTTGTGAACAAAGATATCAAGAACATAAAAAAATGCCCTTAAGGAATCAGTGAAAGTCAGACTCATAGTCTCAAAGAAGGCGCTGGAAAAAGGAAAAAGAAAATCCCTGTATTTCGTTAGCCAAAAGCCACAATATGCTGGTTGGAATGAAAAAAAAAA
>WEKY01032852.1:22783-33381 GCA_013390045.1 Picathartes gymnocephalus
AAAAGTGTAATATGAAATTTTGTGGGGAAAAAACCTAGGGGTATGATAGAGACTGTATAAACATCAGTAAGTATGTCCAAAACAATCTGTGCTTTTATTAATCATAATTCTGCAATGATAAAAAGACTGTCTTTTGGAGTGAAAACAGTCATCACTGTCACATGCTCCATTATGGAAAGGATTTATGTGGTTTCCTCTTAGCAATGTAAACCAAAGCTTGAAAAGTTCCACGTGTTTTGCTTTTCAAAGCCTTCTTATGGCAACTATCGGGCACTACAGTGCTAATCCACATTTAAAAACAGCAAGAAATACTGGAAGAAAGGAGTGTTGCTCCATAGTGTTCTAGTACAGCAAAAAGCTGCAAGTTAAATAAAGCAAAAGATAGTATCTTTAATACAGAACTGAAATTAGAGGTCATATTCCTTTGCTTTAATGTTGGCAAGTTTACACCAAAATTTCTTGTAATACCTTGCAGAAACTATAATCACATCATATTCACAGCAACCCCCCACTTTTTACCTCAAATAACAGTTCTGTATTTGAAGCAAAATTTGGACTCTAAGCCCATGTTAATAGTTCTGAGGCAAATTTGTACCATTGTAATGCTTTTTATGACCTTTATTTTAAATCAAGGCCCTCTTCAGGGACATTGGTAGTTACAGTCTCCCATGACTGTTAAAAGGAAAAATACACCCTATCTCTCATTCTCTTTGATTTCAAGTAGACAAAAGGCTGTGGGTACCCACCAGTACTGCATTCATATTCATCTGTTTTGCTTAAACAAGCAATTACTTCATTTTTATCAATGATCTCGTTAGCATAGACTTGTATCTGCAGTATAAAAAATGTCCCATAAAAGCAAATTCTATTTCATATCAAACCAGTCAAGACTTTTGAAGCTACTAATTGATACACAAATATAACACCACCTACCATAGAACCTGCTCACCTTTTTCTTATTTACTTGCAGAAATAGCCTGTCTATCTGTTCAAGAAGACTACAGAGGGTTGATTTGCAGGACATACTGATGGAGTCAGATTCTGCTAATGACCAAACATAATGAAGTTACATTTTTATCTTGGTATCTCCGTCAGGCCAGTTTAAAGAGGAACTTAAATTCTTCTACACATTTCACATGAAATTTCACATTTCTTTCAAAATGTGCAGTATTTCCATTTGTCAACTGGTATGTTCTCAAGGCAATCCCTCTTGAGCCATAACAAATAGGAGGAAACATGAAAGGGTATAATTAGAAAAAAAAACCTACCACAAGATCAAAGACTACATCACATTCTATGGTTTTTAAATACATACCCACTAAAAGGAGATCCACAGTTTGAGGTCAACACTCCACAGGGAAGTTGTCAGAAGACTATGTTTGTTGGAATGCTACTTGTTATAGCACAAAATATGAAATGACCACCTGTAAATTATTTTTTGGGTGGGACTTTTAAAGCATGGAGAGATGCAAACATGAAAGTGTGAATTTTGGCCTCAACTAAAAAAGAAATAGTAATGAATCTAGTAAAAAGTACCACAAAAGTAGGGCCTACTTTTTCCTCTACAGACTTCCAGCAACACCTTTATCAAACCACACAATTAACAAAACAGAGAGTGCTTTTCTCATAGAATGGTTTGGGTTTGAAATAACCTTTAAAAGTCATCTAGTCCAACCCCCTACAGTGAGCAGACATCTTCGATTACATCAGCTTATTTAGTGCCCCATCCAACCTGACCTTGAATGTTTCCAGGGGTGGGACATCCACCACCTCTCTGGGCAACCTGCTCCAGTGTTTCACCAACCTGATTATAAAAAAATGTCTTCCTTGTATCTAGTCTGAATATGTTCTACTTCAGTTTAAAACCATCACCCCTTGTCCTGTCACAACAGGTCCTCTGTCCTGATATTTTTTATAAGCCTACTTTAAGTACTGAAAGGCTGCAGTAAGGTGTCTTCAGAGCCTTCTCTCCTCCAGGCTGAACAACTCCAGCTCTCTCGGCCTGTTCTAATAGTAAAGGTGCTCCGGCTCTCTAATCATTTCTGTGGCCCTCCTCTGGACTCGCTCCCACGGATCCATGTCCTTCCTGTGCTGATGCAGCCCTGCAGGTGGGGTCTCAGCAGAGCAGAGCAGAGGGGCAGAATCCCCTCCCTGGCCCTGCTGCCCACACTGCTCTGGATGCAGCCCAGGACACGTTTGGCTCTCTGGGCTGGGAGTGCCCATGGATGGGTCATGTCCAGCCTCTCACCCACCAGCACCCCCAAGTGCCTCTGGGCACACATGATGATTTTATGTCTTTAACACTGCTCATTAAAGTTAGAGATAAACTTTTTCATTCCGTAGATTTTCCCTTGCAGTCTCCACTGAAATCCTTAAATTGATTCTTAACCCCACAAAATGGAAAGAACTTTCTTGGATAGAGTACTTGATGATGAAGAAAAGTGTGTGTCCCCTGCTGTGTCCCACCAAGCAAAAACAGGGTCTTCCACTGCACTTGGGGCAGGGAGAGGGGCTTCTTCAAGCAGACATGTCCTCAAGAGCTGAAGGTAAATCATACGATAATCCTATGCTCATATCATAGCTACTACCAGGACTCCCAGTTCCAAAGGACTTGGAAGCTGTGCAGGGAGATCTCACACAGCACAGCTCTCTGCACGAGATGCTCAACTGCAGACCCTTGTGTGTTCTTTTTCAACCATGTTCTAATGTCCATTCTGAAACACACCACCTCCAAAAGCACTAAACAAATTCTAGAAAAACTGAATAATATGACACATTTTTTCCTTTTTTGGTCTACTTTTAATGTTTGATGGTTGTAACACTTGGTTGGAAACTGGGTCCTTATTGCATGCAAGGTTTTAAATGCCTGTAATGAATAACTGCATGAAGTAAAAAGAGAACACTGAAAAAACTCAAATCACTGGCCCCTGTCCTGCCTGATTTAAGTCAAATTTCCATGCATTTTAATCATATTAAATTGAACTCCTGGAAGTTTAAACTGTCAATTAATTCAAAATTAGTCCCATTAGATAGGGTAGACACTTGATTCTCCTGATTGTTTGACTCTTGTTGAAACATATCTGCAACTGATTGCAAAATAATCACTGTTAAAAAACAGAGTAGATTCTCACTGTTCAGAAAACAAAATGCTTCATAAATGAAAAAAACAAATTTGTCTTTTTAATTCACTCATACCTTGTAATTCTAGCTCACACGTATTTAGTTTTACTCCACAATGTACTCAACAAACATTACTGAAATAACTCTACCAAGACCCCATCAGCAAAGACTGGATTTTTTTCATATGGAAAAAATACTGGTATCATTTTCCATATGTCTTTGCTTACTTTCAGTTCTAAATATAAAAACGTTGCAAACAGAAACAGGCATAGAAGAGTTATCAAATCCTGGTAGAGCCAAAACCTGGACACAAATGTAACATCATAAGGCAAACAGGTTTGGACTCAAAATGAAATTCCAAGATTCTGAGTGCTATAGGAAGTAGCTGCTAAACTCAAAACACATCAAAGCATTTTCATCAAACTTTTGTTGGTTCTTTCTTAATTTTGCTTGTCTGTTTGTTTTAGTTGTTTCTGTTGTTTTTTGAAGTGTTCACAGAAAATTAATTTGCCATTTTGACAGCCCTAATATGTAAAGTGTGGACAAAAGAACAACTGTACACACTGAAAGGCTACTTCGCATTTCCAGCCAAACAAGAGCAAATACGTTCCTGAAACCCAGCCAAGCAGCTGTATTTCAAAAAGGGTCTGTTTCATTCTTAATTTGGAAACAAAGGAGACTGCTTTGCAATGTATTATTTCCATTACTCTAATAATCTAGAAACCAGATCATGTGCCTGTACATACAAAACTTAGACTGTAATTTGGCTGACTAGACTGCTCATCATATTTTCAACTGTTTTATTAAAAGATCTTTCTTTGTTTCATGGGAGTAAGATGCCAGTGAAATATTTCAAGAAAGACAAAAATTACACGTTATCTTAAAGTAAGGGAAAGAAACAGTTTTGGCTTCAAACTGCTTGCTGTCTGGCTGTTTGTGCTTCATGCACCACCCGGCAATTCACAGACTGGACAGACAACTTCAGAACAAATAAATTTGCAAACAGCTCTCAGTAAGGATTCAATCCTGACAGATCCTCAGTAACTGCAGTGTCAAGTAGGATGTTTCTAACTTCACTGCACTCCTCAGATTTTACAAGGGTGTTTTTACACCATCAGGAGCATCCCCCATTTGCACAGACACTGCCTCAGAGTTCTTTTTCTCAAGTTTGAGAAAGCCCTAAGAGAAGGGAGAGGAACCGCTGTTCCACTTAAAAGTTCTGCTCCTTTCATCACTCTTCTGTAGTTAGAAAATATCCAGAGGAAAGACAGAGGGGCCAGATGTCTCTGTAGTCAGTTTGTGAGACACTGTGGCAAAGTTATTGCTGAAAGAATACTTAAAGGAACTTACCAGTAGAGAAAATAAAAACTGTGTTTTCCCAAAGACCATATGTTTTCAGAGCATCAGTAAGATTTCCTACCGCTTCATCCATAAGAGTCACCATTCCTGCATAATGGCGCCTCTTTACATCTTTTATGGAAGAATATGGTTTCATGTACTCTTCAGGGACCTCGAGAGGCTCATGCACAGACTGAAAGGCGAGATAGAGAAAGAGGGGCTGGGGTGGAAAGGACAGAACAGAAATTAGTTGAACATAAACTAGTAAGTGCAAAAGTTGCTGCAGCAAAAGCAGACCTGTTTTATCAACAATGCAGGTACTGTGTTTTGATTTCTTCTACAACTTCTACATCTTCTATTCCCTGCACATAAACTAAGAAAGCTTTGAAAAATTACATTTGAAAAGCTGTGGAAAAACATCAGGTGTATCTTTTCTTCCTAACACAATTGTTAACTATTTCTTTCTATTAAACTTCTCGCCTTAAACTTCCCTTCTCTTTTTGAAGTGCAAACTACTTGCTAAACCATTTCTAAAAATTTATTAATTGTATTATAATCAAAGAAATGGAGAAGGGTAGCAGGCAGGACCATGAAGACAAAGCTGATTTTGGCAGTAGACAAGATCAGTTTTACCAGTGCTATTTCTCACATTTAGCTCTACGCACCTACTGAATAGCCACGAGTTACAGCTCAAACATAGCTCTATTAATATTTCATTAACTTTTTAAAAAACATTCTTTATTGTTGAAGTTATTAGAGTAGCAGCTGTTAACTGTACCTTCTCAGTTTTGTGATTGGCTATAAGATCTATAGCTCTTTCTGTGAATAAATTTGTGGAGTACACATTTTTAAATCCAGTTGCAACTTCTTCTCCATCTCGAAAGTCTAGAGCACAGCGTGTCACATTCTTTGCTTTGATGAGGACACAGCGGTCATGAGTATAATAATCCTCACTGCCCAGGAGATAGCCTAGAACAGGAAAAGATGTCAAATGAGCAGGCCAACATCATGTCACATAAACACATACATCAGGAGGAGAAAAAAAGTCAAACATAAATGTCAAAACATTACTGGTTTTGAGCTAAAACATTAATTCAACCCTGGACCACCTACAGTGGCACCCCTGACAGATCTAAGTAGCTCCACATTTAATACCTCATAGGCTTTTCATTGCTAATGCAAGTAGTAATTTCAAAAGAAATTAAACATTTTGAGAGCAGTTCAATGACTTTTTATTTATACTTTGATGTCCATTAGCATTAAATTAATGCACTGAGAGCCAAGGCAGTGATCTAGCCAAGAACTAGCCTGATTTTTGGTGGTATGATTTTGTATGTTTGTATTTTGGAAGTTTGGAATTTTTTAATTCTTTTATTCAAAAACACCAAAGTATGAATCATCTTCTATGTCTGCTGTAATGTAATTTCTGATCCACTGCTGACACCAGCTGGAGAAGAAAAGACACTATATTTAGAGACATCCAAAAGAAATTAAGAAAAAGTTCTACACTGATTTGCTCCTTCCTAGGAGCCTGTTAGGCATGGAAAGCCCTTGTATTTTAGCAATCACAAATAAAACTTCTCAAAATCATTTGGATCTCAAAAATTACATTTGCAATTAGATTTTAGCTTTCTCCCCCAATATCCTGAAAAAAATGGATGAATTGAAAAAAATACAGTCTTATGTTCACCAAAAAAAAAACTTGGCACAAAAATCCAAGATAGTAGAAATTTACTTGAACTTATTTCAGCAGTTGCAGCTAGTAATTTCTGCAAGAACAAACACACAGAAAAAAACAACATTATCTTAAATACAATATAAATCTCTGCCATATTTTTAGAAGGAAAAAATGAGTACTCTTTCAAAAGATAAAGTGATTTTATGGGCAGACTGCTTATATCAGTCTACTCAGAGGCATATGTTGCATTTTTTCCATTTAGAATGCCCACTGGGGGAGACTCTGCACCAAGTGTGCCCTGGAATCAAACACCCCTACCCATAAACGATGCCTACTGGAATCACATAAACTTTGCAGGATATTAAACCACTATATCCTCTCAAAAGTAATGTCACATTGGGCACCCAAAGACCATATCCAGAGCCAGCCTGTCCTCAGGCTCCTGTATTAAGAGCTTGCTCAGTCCCAGGGTGAGATTTCACAAGGAACAGCAGCCTATCTACACCTATGCCACCAAAAAGATCCCCAGCTCCTGTGAAGGGATGGAGGAAAGCATAAATGTTTAAGCAATGAGCCATTATATTCCAATCCACATATATTAGCTTAATTCAGTTGTGAAACCATGGCCTTGAGCTCCCTGCAGAATGAAAAGATGCAAACTATCTAAGGGAACAGTTTTTCCCCCCTATGCTTGGATCAACATAGTTTATAAAAGGCACACATATAGCACAGTCACACTCTTCATTTAGCCTCAAGTTAGACAAAAGCAACACTGGTTTCTGCACTGAAATGAACTATCTTGAAATTCGTTGCTCAAGTAAAGTGTCTTAAAAACAAGCAAGTGGAGATGGGCCTCTTTGAGCTCAGTGCTGAGCAAAATGAGATGTACAGCAGACAGCACAAGTCACATAACATCTGTGACATTTGTGCAAAACTAATAAATGTGAAATCAGTACTGGGACAGGAGCCCAAACCACACACGGAACAATAGACAGTGGGAAGCTACAAATTGCTCTGCAAGTAATGCACTCACACTTGGACAATACACAGTTTAGTCTGAGAGTTTGACTTCCTAACTTGTGAGGTTTTGGATACTACTTTATAGAGGCTTTCGTACCATCTAGTTATGAGCTTTGGAAAACCAAAGCTACACAAACTTGCTGTAACCCCCATTCCCTATTCCCCTATGCTGCTGTTGGTAGGAGACAGAGAATTTGGAATAAAGTTAAGTCTTGGAAGGAGAGAAGAGTAAGGGGAAATGGTAAGGGAGAAATACCTTACTTGGAGCCACACAGTAATTCTGATAGTTTCTTCAGTAAGTTGTAAAGCTTGACCATACATTTAAGGCATTATCATCTTTTAAGCAGTGATAGTTTGGAAATATGCATACCCAGGTATGGCTCTACTTATAAACTAACAGCAAATCTGCTGTTCTTAGAAGAATGGGGCAGTTTCTCATCCTTTTTAACACTGCATTTATTGCCTGTGTCAAATCCAACCATTACCAAAGTAAGTGTCAAATCCTCTGCGCGTTGGAAGGCATTCTTGTCTGTACATCCCCAAATGCCACTTCCCCACCATGTGAGTAACATATCCCGCCTCTTGCAGTAGCTCTGGGAGGAGTTTCTCATCCAGTGGGAGACAGCTGGGCTGGCATGGCCAAATTATCTGGTGTTGTAAACCTGTGTGGATCTAGCAGAGGAAAGAAGCATGAGAGATCACTTACAATGCAACCCACAGGTTAATTTATAAGCAGGCCCAAAAAAAGAAGCACAGCTGCATTAGAGGTTAGCATTAGTTTTAGGGGCTTTTCATTTTACCAGTGTAGCACTGAAGATGATGAGAGAGCTGCAGGTGGAGGGCAGGGGTTGCATGGAGGAAAATGAGAAAACAGCACTGCAAGAGTTAACATCTTCCCAGGCATAAACCAAGCAGAATTAAAAACAAAACAAAACAAAACAGCCCCAAAACAAACGAACCCAAAGCCTTCTTTACTTTTAGACAGAAATATAACAGGTAAGAATTATCATTTATGGTCTGTTTAAAGGCTAGGGACCTTTCAAGATGGAGTAAGAGATTTAAAATGGGATTGAAATGGGCACAAATGCACATGGCAGGTGACGCTATCAAGCTTTTGCCCATATCAGAGAACAGTCACTGGAGGGCAGGCTGAAAAAAGAAAGTTTAGTTTTCTTTTCTAAATGGATACTATATATACACATTTGTATATTTATTTGCATGCTTTAAATGAGTACAAGCACTATGAAAGCATTTGGATATGGGGATGACACAAGCTTTACACTGTCTAGATCTGACATTTAATAGTTCTACTGAAGTTTCCTGTCTTACTACGTGGTGAATTTCATGTTTCTTTGCAAAACCATGACGGACAACACCACTTCAAGTAGTATATCACGCTTGATGTAAGGAACCTCCTCAGATACTGATACTAGATGCTGACTTCTGTTAACCTCCGTCTTGTTTCCACAATCAAAAAGGCACTACCCTAAATCTCAGCCTGCAAAAGTGTACAAGTATAAATATCTTGTTGATATACTAAATATTTCTAGCAATGTGTGTGTGTCAAAGCACAAAGTCTCCAAGATCTGCTGGAGCAGATGACACCAGATTTTATGACCCCACTAAGCACACCAGTGTAGCAAGTTGCATTACTAACTTTCAAAGCATTGCTTTAGCAACTCTCTGAACTGACTTTTAAAACAAATAAGCCCTGATCTTAGGCAAGTGGGTAAGGACCTTTTCTAAAGGGCCTACTACTTACTCATTTTCCTTGAACAAGGCTGTTCCAAAAATTAAATTACAGCATGAATTTTATATTATATATAAAAATGTATTTTAAATATTTTAAAATGCTGTATTAGAGAAAACACTTATATACAGAATGACAGAAACTAGCCAAGCATTGTAATTTCTTGCACTTTACCTGGAAAATGAGAAAAAGGAGAAAGAGGCAATTAAAAAAAAAAAAATCTATAGCTATCTTAGACTAATACCATTGCTTTTATTTCATACAGATTGCAAGGGGACTACCAAAATTTCAGTTCCAGAGAGGACAAGATTTAGGTTACTTTCTCAAGTCTCTCAGCAACTGTTAATCACACCAATGGATAAAACAATTTTTTTTAAAAAAATCCCACTTACTTGCTGCACAATATAATTCTTTGCTGCATAATTACTGCGGCACAGAATGTCTCCTCTATTAAAAAAAAAATTACTTCCATTTTGTGATATAATTTTACTTAGTTGCAACAAGGTTAACACAAAGATTATTAAATTATCAAGCTAGATGTATGGAATGAATTTAAATCTTGACTGAACTATAGGTACTTTCAATGTCCACTTTTAAGACGTGGTGCAGCAGTGGCCCATTTCTTGGAAAGCACATTCAGACTATGAATTGTATTTTAAAACTAGTCACTATGAAAAAATATTTCAGGTTATTTAATAGAACAACTTAAAGAGTTGGTAAAGATAATGTAAATTGCTTCTTCCTATTCATCAATATTCATTCTTGGAGTTTCCAGGCACAGGACAAAATGTTGCTTGGAAAGAGTGAACAACCTTCTTGCAAAAGGAGATAGCATCCACTAACACAGGATGACGCTTATTTTCTTCCACTCAGAGCGGTTTATTTGGCAACCACCATGGTTAACATGGCTGTGCAAGACTTTCTGAGAGAGAGGGGAAGTTTCTGAAACACACTTAACCCTTTGTGAGTTTCTTCCTTCTGTCTATGTCGTGTGTCCGCAACTTCTTTCCCGCCCCCCACTCCCCATGATTTTTCCAGAATCACAAAAAGGATCGGAAAGGGTAGAAGTATACCAGTATTCTAAAGCCCAAATCTTATACCTGTGCAACTGGAAAAAAGTGGGAAAAATCAGAGTAATGACTACGAACTATTTGGACACCCAGACTATGAACGGTCACTCTGTGTGCACTCCATCGAGGAGCACAGAAGATCTACACCTCCTGTACCAGGTGGAGGTTAAGTACAGCTTGTGACGCATTTAGGCGCTGCACTGGAAAACGTGTTGCAAAAACTGAGTAAGTGGTGCCGATCGGCTTCTGTCTGCGTCTCGACGTGTACCTGTCCAGCGGAAAAATATCGAAGAATCACATGAATAGGGCAGGGATATCTTCCACGAACGGCTGCCATGCCTGTTAATCCAACCGAAGCATAGAGAGCACCTCGGCTTTACAGGAACAGAACGATTTGCACTGATTCCATGCCTAGTTTACTCCCGAGCTCGCAAGGCAAGGGGAAGTTTGCTTTTCAGAGCAGCTGGTTCCCGGAGTGCAGCCCTCTCCTCTAAGCAGCGGCACAGAGACCCAGCAAGCCCCAGCGGCACGGGGGCTGCCCGAAGCAAGCACGGAGCACCCACAGCATTCCCCGGGCAGCGCGGGAGGGTGGCAGCGCCCGCCCTACCTGGTAGCGGCCCGA
>WEKY01032853.1:0-24977 GCA_013390045.1 Picathartes gymnocephalus
AGCTCACCCTGCCTCTTTCCCCCTTACTCCGGGAATTGCGTGTGCGAATCACATCGGGGCCAGCAGCTGTCGTTGCCATTGTCGCTCACGACACACACACAGAGCAATGGTACCAGAGACTCCTGTTGGTGTTGTTAGTTGAGACAGGCAAACTTCTGGAGCGCCTCCTTCACAGCACAAGGTTTCTTCTCTCAAGTCTCTCCCCTTGTGCTGTAACCCATTGGCTTATTATGTTGACACCTTTCCTCCTGTTGGCTGCATGTTAATGACACTCCTCTGGAAATAATTCTGAATGAAGAACAGTCTCTTTAACTTAGCACAGGTGTTGGCTTCCACAGTGTTGCTCTCATTTCTTCTGTGTTCCTGGTCCTGAGAAAGCTGACGTAATCATAAAAACATCCCATGTGGCTTTGTCTAAACAGAGTGTGGTTAACTGAAGAGGGGAAGGTAGAATTGGAGAATTTTTTTCAGCTACCTTATATGCACAAGTTTTATTTAAAATTTCTTCCTACTTCTGGCAGAACTCTGGTGTTTTACCATGCACTTTATAGTAAGGCAAAAACTGCTGGTTATGTTGAAAGTTTTTATTTAAAACAGCTTAGTACCCCTGACAAATATATTAGGGATTTAGGAAAAAGATTTCGGTCTTCAAGTGGGGAGCTTCAATATTTTGTTGTGTTATGGTACAAGTGAACATTACATAGAGCAAAATTCACTGCAAAACAAGTGAATCACTGTCATTCTTGAAATAGGTCATACTTAGTCTGTTGTGGAAGTAAAACCAAAGTAGTCCAAAATGGTATTTTCCGGGATCCTTTAGCTCATCTCTGAATCACATCCATCGAGGAATGATGTGGGGCTTTATTTGAAAAGAAAAGTTTCTATCGAACCAGCTGATGTAAAAAAAAAAACCACCCAAACATTTTGTTTTCTGCACTAGAAAATTTTTTGTCTGAGAATTTTTAGCAGCTCTAAAACTAGTTTACACCACTCAGTAACAGAATAAATAGCTGTGAAGTTCTTGGCTGTGTTTGTTTGGGTTTGTTTTCTATATTCTTGAATAATTCACCTAATTTCTAGTCTGGAGTATTTCAGAGAGAGATATTGTATCTTGATCTACAAGAGCTTTTTAACAGGCCTTATTTTTGCACATGAAAGAGAAGCTGCTGCACAAGATAGATAGAGTGGTAAATTATTATGGTTTAAACTTTATTTGAAAATATGTGTGCCTTCGAGAACAAAGCTTAAAAAGGATGATGGATGATTGTTTAAATAGCAAAGCAAAACTGCTCGGCTTAAAAGGAAATTTACTTTTTTTTGAGCAAATGAAATAAAATAGTTTTAACTTCCAGCAGTCTGTTATTTTCTTGCAGTAGTACCAAATACTGCCAGTAGATGCCTGCAAACACCATAACATATTTATAACTGAACACCTACAGAAATAGTATATGTAAAAAAAATTTTTTTGCCACTGGAAGAATCAGTGGTTAACTTAATACACAACCTCATTAACAAATATGTTAAAATCACTCTTTTAACAAATATAGCCTTAATGAAAATAGCTATGCAATTCTATCTGTGGTCATTCTGACTATTTCTTGTGTGTAACTATAGTAACATGCTTGCTTCTCCTGTGTTTTAATATTTCTATTTATTTATCTGCTAAGCTATCTTCACTTCATGTATTAGTGCCTCAAAGTGAATCATTAGTATATTAAACTCAGTAAACAAAAAAATAATCCAGTATATCCTTCCTGCTTCACATTTATAGTGTTCCTTGAGTACTTGTATGAAAGCTGTTACAATAATTTATACTTTGGGAGGGAAGTTATTACAGCACAATTTCTTTATGGGGAACTGACTCTTGGACTATTACTGCATCTGAATCATAAATTTTATCAGTATATCTGAGTTGTCTTGGTCAGAAAATGAATTGATCAAAGCACAGTGGAGACAGGAGCAGAGTTAACTCTGGAATCCAGAAATCATGCAGATGTATTTCTGAAGTGCCCATCTGCTTCAGCTTTCCTTCCTGTCAACCCCCACCCCAAAGTCTTAGGTTAATTAGGTTAAAAGGTTAGCTACTTGAAGGAAGCACTTGTAGCAGTTCCTTTTTCTTATCTTGCATTTGTGTTTTGTTCAGTTGTCCTAATACCTAGTTGGAAATCTAAAAATATTGGGAAAATCTGATGCTGACCCCAAGTTATTTTAGAAGTTTAACCTCAGCCAGCAACCAAGCCCCACACCCACTCACTCTCCCCCCCCATCAGGGTGGAGACAGAATCAGAAAAATAAATATGAGAACTTGTGGGTTGAGATAGAGACACTTTAGGAGGTAAAGCAAAAGCTGTGCACGAGCAAACCGAGGAATTCATCCACCACTTCTCATGGGCAGCCAGGTGTTTGGCCATCCCCAGGAGAGCAGGACCCTATTCTGCTTCATGGTTACTTGAGAAGACAAACTCCATCACTGTGAACATCTGCCAGCATTATATACTCTACATGATGCCGTGTGGTGTGGATATCCCTCAGGTCGGCTCTCCAGGCTCTATCACTTCCCAGCTTCTTGTGCACCCCCAGCCTCCCTGGGGGTGGGAGTGGGGCGAGGAGCCGAAAAGGCTTTGACTGCATCAGCACTGCTCAGCAACAGCTGAAACATCCCTGTGTTGTGAACCCTATTTCTATCATCAAACATAGCCCCATACTCGCTACTATGAAGGGAATTAACTGCATCCCAGCCAGAACCAGCACACACATAGAGCAGAAAAGCACATACCTGATCCAAGTTAGAGCATTCATGTTAGCACTGACAAGACAGTGTGTTTTTCTAGTGTGATGCCCTTCTTTGTGTTCAAACTTAGGGATAAAGTCAGTGAATTTGCTTTTCTTATTGGCTATCCACTGAAGTGGCAAGGTGCCGGGGGAACAGCAAAACTGTTTGGAATTCTCTGCCTGGAGAAAATACAATATTTTTCCCATGTCTGATTCTATCATACAAGTATAATAATTATGTATGTTAAAATTCTTTTTTTTTGTGAGACAGTAAATATAATTTACTTTGGCATAAAATTGTAAATTAAAGTGTGATGTTTTGCAATAGTAATGCCATGAGATAATTTATGAAGTTGCATCTCAAATATGCACAATCTATCTCATCATGGGATTTTATTCTGTTTTAGAAGGTAGTAGATGTGCATAGATCCAAAACAGTGAAGTTGGTGATAGGTGAGTAGTGAAGGGGTTCACTTACTCAGTTTTATTAAGTGTGGTGAACTTCCTAAACATCATGACAAGAAGTATTACCTCAGAGGATTTTAAAATTCGATGAGAATTAAATATTTTGACTGCCTTTTTATTACAGGAAGTGTTCTCAAAGGGAATAATACTGCTGTCTGCAATAGCAACAGTAAGAGTTCACGGGGAGAATAAGTTTGAAGTTGTCACATCCCATAGGACTTTTGTGTTCCGTGTGGATAAAGAAGGTAAGTAGAAGTTGTGTCATTCTAAAAATTGCCAAAAAGCCATATAATCACTGTTGATAAATTCTGTTTGTGAAATATCACTTGTTATATGATGAGAAATATTTCTGGAAAGTTGGTTTAAGCTCATAAAGTGAAAGTGGAGATAACTCTAAACTTTGTAAGAACAACGGAAATTGTTGGACAATGGCTTTTTCAAATATCAAAAGGAGAAGACTATTTTCCCAACTCTTCTGCCTTCTTCCCTATCCTTCCCAAAGATTAATTTGTCTGAACATTTCTCAAGTCTCACTAGCAGCTCTTGCAGCCTGTGTGCTCTCAGACATCTCTGAGTCACCACTTGATAGAAAATTGACAGAGACAATGAATGATGCCTGGGTTGTGATGCTGTGATCAAAGGAAATCCGAGGTTTTCTGTCCTGTGCAGTATTTTCAGTCGTGTATTGATAGGGATTACAAATGTAAATGGTAGCAAGGAAGTTAGTATGCCTTCTAATTGAATGCTTTATCAGCCTACAGCTGTAATATGTGGAATCAATATCAGTGCATGTATTATTTATTTATGGAGACAATCAAATAAAAATGAATGTCTCGAAAAAAAGAGTTGTGCAATATGTGTTTACAGCAGTACATGCCAGAGCCATTTTAGCTAAGGGTCTCTTAGCATTTCCATTATCAAATCCCATTTTTATGGGTTATAGCTTGGTTGTAAACATTTGCTGCAGGCTGTAAGGAGTGCAGCATCAGTGAACAAATCCTTCTGATCAGGTTTGGCTCAGATAATTTCAGTCATTTTTATGTTCTTAGCTGAGTTTAAAACTATATATTTCTTTACAATTTTTTTGCATTTCTCTTCCAATTTTTTTTTTTAAAATTTTTTCATAAATTAGGATATAGCCATCTTGGTGCAATACATTTTGGAGGGCTGCAATTTGTTTTATGGACCTTTGCCTTGGATACTATAAAAATGTTAAAAACTTATGCTGACTTGTAAAATATATTTAGAGCAACCATGTGTTATACATGAAATTCCATTTTTACATAGTATATAACCATCTTTGGACATAGTAACCTGTCTGTAACGCTGTTCACTTAAGGTTAGAAATGTTTATTGTATAAGGAATTTGGTCCTTACTGTATCCAGGACTGGATGATATATTCCCAGTAAAGTATGTAAATAAACCTGCTTGATTTCTGTTACGTGCGAAAAACAGTTCTGTTATTTGATGCTATTACTTCTGTGGATTTGTGGTTGGGAATTGTTCTGGGATTATTCAAAGGGTACTTAACTTCTCTCAAAGATTTTGAAATGGAGACTTTTGTATGTATTTTGAGATATCAGAAATGCATTACTTTTTGATGGATTTAAATATCTAGAGGGAAAAGCACTATATATAATTATTTGGAAAGTTTAGGGGCTTTTGGGGGCAGAATAAATAACCGAACAAGGGATAACAGTGAATTAGAGCATAACTTGCTCGGATGCAGTGAGATTTTGTTTCAGTGGAGTAAAATACCATTGAAAAAAAACACTTCTAGAGTAATTTGATGCCCTCAGCTATACTAAAGTACTTTGTAAAGATTACTGGAGTATTTCAAGAGAACGTATATGTATTTTAAAGCAAAATTTTTTACATGAACGCTTGGATCACATTCCCTGTGCAAGTCTGTCAGGCTGCTATCTTCCTTTTCTACAAAGTATTTTATGATACCTAAATTTGTGTGTTTGTTCCTTCATGTTGCACACATGTCATTTATGAAGTAAGCACTTCATTGTTTCAGTGGTGCTCTCTGCAGTCTTCCATGCTAGTTTTGCCAACTTTATACATACTGTGTATAGAACTTCCAATCCCTCCCTTCCCCCCCCCCAATAGATTGTGTGATGTGGCTCTTTCAGAGCAAACAGTTGAAATATTCATGATATTCCAATTGCATAAGGCAAATCTAATTCATTCGGACTACTCAGAATTAAGGTATATTGATCTTAGTCCAGTGAAATGTCTGAACATAGTGAAAGAGACTGAGTGAAACTTCATTACTTCACCTCCTTGTGTTCAGGTATTTGTTAGGTGTTACATTAATAATTCATGCAAAGATGTTCAAACACGCATTTTTTTAATTACTCAGTACCCTTGACAATATCAAGCTTAACCACCACACTTTAGTGGAATAGATTGTAAACTACCAAGTGTTTTTTCTTAAAAGCATGGCCAAGCGTGGAACCGCACTGGTGATGGTTTGCCTTTGCACTGACAGACGATATTTAGGCTCCCTGGTTTCTGCTTGCATAACTGCTGTAATTCTTTCCCATTGATCTGACTTCCAGAAGGTGAACATGCCACCTCAGTCTTTAAGCTGTCTGGAATAAAGTATCTCAGAACTAGCAGTCATGATTTTAAGAATCTCGATCATCAGTTTGCTTGGATTGATGTGTTGATTGTTGGGAGTTAATTGAATTGCTGTCCTTCTAAAACCTCCACTGATACAGATCCTCATTATTTTTATTTACACTTCCTCTTCAATGTGGATGTTCTCTCTTATTTGGCATAGTTATACCATCAACCAACATAGCAACAACATTGGAAAGACCAATGTGTGGAGAAGAATGAAGCTGCTGCTTCACTGTCTTTGACCAACTTTTTCTTTTTTTTTTTTCTTGTTTAGAAGAAAGAAATGACTGGGTTAATACGATGCTCAATGCCTTGAAATTGCAGCCTGATAATAACTCTCAGTCTCGAACTTCGGTCACCCCTGAGAAAAGTGGATATCTTGAGCTGAAAGGATACAAAACCAAAATCTTTATTCTACTTCAGGGGAGTACTGTATGGATCTGCAAAAATGAGCAGGTAAATTTTCCATGTGCTTTTTTGTGAATGAAAGCGTATAAAAATGGTTTAACTAGCGAGTTGGAAATTGATGGCTCTTTGTGAATAGGTGCATTTCAATATAAATGCATATCTCTTTATATGTAGTACTTTATTGCTGCAATTCTCAGAAGGCTTCACAAAGCAGGCAAAGAATCATTATGTCTGTTGTACAATAGAAAAAAGTGAATATGTAGTGAGGTGAAGTGAAAAGCTCTGAGTGTCAAAACATGTTAGTGTCAGGGCTGGGATTAATTCACTCTTAAAATGTGGGCCATAAGCACTCAACTTAATCAGAAGGCTTATTTTGTGCTCTGGTTTCAGTGTTTTATAATACATTGCCCTGGAAAGCATGCTATACAGAAACACATTGTGGTATTTAACTAATACTTCAGGGAAATGTTCAAAACTGATGTTCTTTTTACTTCCAAGAATAGAGACTGGCCAGATTCTGTTGTGCACTGTAATATTTTAAACAAATCCAGTATTAAAAAACTTCCATAATCTAGGGCTTTCAGTTTTGTTTTGGGCATGACTATATGGTAATATAAAGTGGAACTCTCTAGGGTGCCGCAGGCAGGGAATAAATGGGGATAGTTGGGTTCAGTGGATAATTGTGTGAACTAGTGGAAGAAAAGTCTGTTGCAGGACATTAAGTGGCAGGTGCTATTTTTTTGTGAGGCAATTGATTACCCACAAGTAGCTGGAACCTGGGATGGCACTGGGGGAGGTCCTTTTACATGCTTGCCTTGTTCTTTTTCTGTCAAAGTTGTGTACAGGCAAATCCCTTTCTCAAATGTGAATGGTCTCTTTAGGAGCTGGTCTCACTTTGTCTCCAGTTATCCTTCTCTGTGTGAAATTTTTTAGGTGTGCTTGAGGGTCCATGTAATATTTGATATTAAATCTCACCATTCTTTCCCAGGGTATGGCAGGAAACTTGAGACTGAGAAAGACCTGTTTTTCTTTCTACTTACTGTATTCCAGGGAAGTTTTACTTGTTAGGTACATTATTTGAGGTCAGTCAACAGCCAAAAATCAAGAAGGTTGTATTGCGTTTGCATGGCAAACCTGAGGAGGGAGGTCCAGCAGAGACAAAGTGTGATGAACTGACCAAAACCCCCCATTCCCCATTTCCCATCCCCCTAAGGTGCTGAATGTGGAGGAGCAGAGTTAAGAACAGGAAGAAGGGAAGGGTGGGGGAAAGATATTTTAAAATTTCAGTTTATTTATCATTACCCTACTCTGATTGGATCGGTAATATAAAATAAAGATTAAACTGATTTGCCCAAGTTGAGTCTGTTTTGCATGTGACAGTAATTGGTGAGTGATCTCTCCCTGTCCTTACCTCGTCCCTTAATATTTTTGTTATATTTTCTCTTCCCTGCCCAGTTGAGGGAGGGGGGGAGTGATAGAACAGCTTTGGTGGGCATCTAACATCCATCCAGGATCAAACCACCACAAACATGATACAGTTTATGGATTTATGTTATTCTGTAACTATAACAAAACTCCACCAATGATTTAGATATGTAATATGATACCAAAAGTGTATTTGCTGTGTGTCATTCGAACTTAAGCCCGCGTATGTTTTGCTGAATTAGCATCAAGGAGAGAAATTGGTATTCATAGCTGAGAACAGTACTCTTTTATATATACTGAAATGCTCATGCATGAGTATTATAATGAATAAGTGACCTGTCAGTTAATATGTCTGTTTAAGTTAAGTTCACAGCTCATCTTTAGGGAGGAACAAATCCAAGATGCAAACACCACTTCTCCTTTCTGAGACCCTGTATTTCACTGAGATGCTCTTGGATTTAGAAAGAATGAAGTCGACTGACTTTACAGGTGTTGCTTGTGAGACTCACGCTGTGAGTGTGCTCAATGTTACTCTTCCGTCATGGAACCTGGTTTCCAGGTATTTTATCTGTGAGGATCCATGAAAATCTTTTTGTGGATGTTCATTGTTAATGAGGCACTTTTCCTTTCAGAACTTATGTTTTTTGAATCTTATGCCCCTGAATATTTTTGAGTGGTCTTTGTGGGTGTTCTGAGCTTTTTGATTGAGGAGCAAAGATATCCAGACTTGTGGAGGAATTTCTCCTCTGGAGTGATAGGTCATTTGAAATTAGTTATGTCCCTCTTGAGAGTTGCAGTACCAGGCATCAAATTTTTGCTTTTTTCTTTCGTTCTTATACTACTTGAATATAACTGTTGGGAGCATCTTTCTTGGTTTAAGTAGTGCTTTGACCTTCCTCTGTTGATATGGGGCACTCCTAGCTCTGCCCACTGTGCTGAGTCTGTTTTTCTGACTGCGTGTTGGTACAAAGCAGAGCCATTTGCTGTTGAAGGGTTCTTTATTGCTCTTTTCTGCATTTTCAGAGTGCAGGTTATATGATTCAGATACTCTAAGACTGCTCCCCTCCCCCATCACTTCCTTTTTTTACAGATTTTTTAAATGATTTTTTTGTGTGTGTGCACATGTGTGTTGGTTCTATTGCTTGTGCTGTTGTGCGGTAGGTTGTATCTGCTCTGCCCTTTCAACATCATGGATTTCAGAGTTGCTTTAGCTGATCATGAAAGCACACCCTTATACAGCCCTTTTACTAGATATTTATTCCCTTCTACTCCATGGATGCTCTGCAAAGATCACTGACTGCAGTGCAGCAGAACGAAAACCAAAATCAAGCTCTGAAACAGAATGGTTAGACATGCTGCCAGCACGTTTTCCAGTATGTATGAGTATTGCGAACAATGGTGCAAAACCAGCTTTTTCGCAAAGCTTCTTTATCTAGCCCCCAGAAAATTCAAATGGTCCTAAGACATTTCAGATTCTGCATTTGAACAATACCCTTTCTTCGTGAAATTTCTGCATGTTTGTGAATCAAGAGAAATAGCCTCTATCTTTAGGCTTTCAAAGTCTGCAATTCTTCGGCTACCTCTTGTGTTTCAATTTCAAGTGGAAAACAGAATGATTTTTACTGCAGTACTGAAAAAACCATCACAATACAGCATTAATCCATTAGACGGCGCTGTTGATCTAAAAATCCTTACCTGTCTCAAGTTTGCAGTTCATCCAGTAATTATCAGGCAAATCTGTCTAGGGATGTCCTCAAATCCTGTTCATATTGGAATTCACATCCATACTAGACTCCCGGAGAGCCTTAGAGGGGTTTATTATAACTGCAGTGCTAAAAGACACCTATTTAGACTTCTTACAATGTTGAAATGAGATTGGATTGAGCTTATTCATTGATTTCTAATAAACTTGATAGAGGAGAGTCTGCTGTTACTTTAAAAAAAAATTTCTTCAGTGTTAAAAGTGGAGAAGATCCTAAGCCAAATGCCAAATTGTAACATAACCATCATGAACTTTGTGAAGTTCAGACTGAGATCAGAACATCATGTCTCAGGCCTCTTTCTAGTTAAAAAGTGATTGGTTTAGCTTGAACTTCTGGCAGTGATATAGTGGTAGTACGAAACCATCAATTTCTTTGACTTATGTAGTGTAAATTTCTTAAACTTCCTCTCTTGAACAAAAGTGAAAAGTAAATCATACAGAATCAACCTGCAGCTTGCTGAAATTCCCATTTCTGTTTCAAAGTCATTTGTGCTTAAATAAAAACATGTGATCTGATCATTCATGGCAGTTCAAACATTGGCTTTAAATGTCAGTCTGCAGTGGCGGTGCCAGTGGCAACCTTCCCTCTGTTACCATCAGAGGGGCTCTGACAAATACTAGTCTGGTCTGCTTGAATATATCCCCTTTGTTAGGCTATATTTAAGATTGACTGGTATCTAACGTGAGGGAGGGCCTAGGTGTCATAGTGTTTGTGCTAAAATTTGGCTTTGAAAAGAGAAATCAGGATCTTCTTGTTACTGCTTTGGGTGGTTAGATGTACTTAGCTGGGATATTTGAGGAATCTTTGCCAAATATAAAGATGGGAGACTGGTTTGGCTGTGTGCCTTAATAATTTGTGACATGTTTTCTCCATGCGTGACTTCAATTTAAAGCTAGAATGGTGATGAGTATTCTCTGTTATGTATAAGCAATAATATACATTACTTATTAAAAACCTCTTGTTTCATTTTGGCTCAATGTTCCTATTGACTTCAGAGGGTGTTTTGTTTTGTCAAAGATTGAAATGATTTGCTCTGTGGCAGATGGAAATGTTTATTCATGCTGAATGAACCAGTAAGGGTGCCTAGTAATTTTAATTTCCTCTGTAATGCTAATGGTGCATTTAAAGTGAAACTGGACAACAGCAGAGGATATCTTATAAGAAAGGATATTAAACAGGCAGAAAATGGCAAAGGGTGGGATAATGTAGAGAACTGATACAAGGATAGCTGAAAGGACAAGCCAAAGGTGATGCTTGAGATCGGCATGTTGAAGAGAGGAGGTGATTTGAATGTCAGTGGAAGGAAGCAGAAGGGATGTGTGCTTGAGCCTCTGCATAAGAGCACAGATATGTTCTTACCTCTGTTAAGAAACACAGGCTTAAAGGGGAGTGTTTTTGAGCAACCTGATCTAGTGAAAGATGCCCCTGTTAGATAAGTGTTTCAGGGGAATTGGATTAGATGATCTTTAAAGGTCCCCTCTAACCCAAGCCATTCTATGATACTGTGAAAAACAGTGCCAGAGACAATGTGGTTGGGATTCAGGGAGCAGACTCGGAAGTCTTTTGGTATACAGCAGTGGGAATTTATGATGATTCTCTGCAAAGGGGATTGCTCATTAGGAAATTTTCTGGTTTTACCAGGAGAAAATGGAACCCTGTTTAATAATCAAGAACATGATGAACGAGAGAGAAATCCTTTAAAAAAAAAAAAAAAAGTATCTATTAAGAGCAGTCAAAAGTGTTTAACAGTGGAAGGTTACCAAAGACGAAAAGTTAAATGAAGTCCTGAAGATGAGTAGTAATGATTGGTTGTCATGCTAAAGCATCATGAGAAAGTCTTTTTAATGTATGTAGATTCTTTGGTGTATCACTGTAATTATATTTGTGAATATAATGAGTCCAAGGTGATGGAAACAGCAATACAAAGGAAAATTGGGTAGAGGAGTTGAATGCAAGTTGAGCAGAAAGGAAAAGACTTTCAAGTTTTGAGATCTAATGAGGAGCCCTTAGAAAAGCAACTGAGAGTTCTGAAAAGGAAGTTAGGGAAAAAGATAGGGGAGTAAAGGCAGCAAAAGGAAGCAGGAGGAGGAACAAGAAGACTGTTCAGATGGCTGATAGAGGGTGAGAGGAGAGAGAAGCGCCTGGTATGTATGGGGTGTGGCAGTAGCACAATCCTTGCAACAATTGTTTCTCCTATTCCCCTTCCTCATCGCACATCCTTGTCTCCCTTGCCCCAAGAACGTGTGCTTTTAGAGATTTTGTGATGAAAAACTGTTGTTTGTAATAATTGGGAAACTCTAAAGAAGCTGTGCTGTACTTGATTGCTAGTGCAGACTGTGATCAAACATGGTTACAAACATACAACTGAGCTTGTCCTGGAATGCCTTAAATAGATGGAGGTAACAGAAAAAGAAAAGAACATTTGCTCTTTGTTGCTTGATTCATTCAGGCTTTGCTCTTCCTTCATAACAATACAAATCTGTAGCAAATGTTAAAAAGCAAAAATGGTACAACCTAAAAATACACCAGTTACATTGGAGGGGGAAAGACTAATATGAAGAACTATTTTAAGGCAAAATATACTGATACATTGGTGACTTGTAGTGGAAATGAATGATCCAGCCTCTTTTAAATATAGCTGTTTGCATCAAGCTGTAGTTGGGACGATAGATTAAGCTCATATCCCTAATTTTCCAGCAGTTCCTTGCAAGAAATTAATTCAAATTTTCTACCCTCAAAAACATTGCAACAATCAATTGCTGTGCATGACATAAGAAACAAATAACCAGGAAATAAGTTGAATTGTGTAAGAAAGCTTTAAATCTTTTGTTTTTGCAAGTTATAGTACAAAATTAATGATTACAAGAAATCATGTTGAATGGGGAAAAGGTTTGTTGTTTTTATGATAATTGAACAACAGTTTGAAACTAATTTCTTCAGTTTTAAACTAATTGCACACCTACTTCAAAAAAGATTAAAAAATAGATTTAAAATAATATGCTGCTAAAGTGGCTCAATCAGAGAAGAAAAATGTGTTAATGGCCACCTTTACAGGGAAGATCTGCATTTTACATTCAGAAATAATTTTGTGTGATGTTCTAGGTTGTGGAAAATATTGAAGAACACAGAGAAGGGCATAAACAGGATTTCTATTAAAAAAAAAAAGATTTAGGAGCATTAACTCCTTCTACTTGCAGCTAAACTTTGAGGATTTTTTCCTGTTCATTTGTTTTTATGCTAAGATCTTGTTGAGATGTAAGTGTACCGAAAGTAGTAATGAAACATGGTAAAAAGGCTAATGCTTCCACAATGATAAAAAGTTTCGTGATTAATCTGATTTGGAGTAAAGTTGTCAGTTTTCCAGTAATGCTCTGTCAGGCTTTATGAATGACTAATACATATATAGCCAGCTACTTTAATCACTTAAAAATTAACAGTGAAGAAAAGTGGGATTTATTTGAATATTGTGAAGATTTTACGTAGTGGCAGAGCACATACATAAGCAGTTGAAGAGGGTGTTACCTCTGCTTGCCATAAGGCTATAACACTATTAATGCAATGTTGGGGAATCCAGTTATTTCTAAGAGTACTGGAATTTCCTGAGACCATTGTCCATCACTATGTATATTGCTCGTTTTTAAGAACTACTAGCTTGGCTTCAAATCCCATGGTAAAAAAATGTATTTGATCAAAAGACCTAAATATAAGAACCAGAGCATTGTTATGGGAAGTTCCTTTTATAATTGTAGACTAGGTCAGCATTTAATTTCTTATTTTAAATCACATGAAAAAGTTATTTCTGCATTTATTGAATCTGAAAGGTTGTATAATCAGCATATATGTATATATATACACACTTAAATATCAAACTGTTCTTTTTTTGTATATGTGTACAAGAAGGTTTGAGGCGACAATGAAACTGAAAAATAAAGTATTTTTCAAGAACACTTGGATCTCTCTTCCTTCAACAGCTTGATATACTGTAGAATTAAATGCAGCTAGAACACTATTTGATTTCTGTTTAATTGTAAACATTAGTCAGCTCTCATAGGAAACATGCTGAAAAACTCGTCAGTAGCTTTGGTTTGCTTTTTCTCTTTTAAATTGAAGGCAATATAAAACATGTTTTCCCCATTCCTCTGCTATTTCTATTCATTTGCCACATTTGGTTTAGTTTAGCGCTTACTTTTTTCCTCAGCCTTTTTTTCCTATACTTTATTTCAGCTATTAAAGTAATTAGCATAACTAAAGTACTAATACTTACATAAAGTTACATGGCCATTACAACAGTCAAGAGTAGAGGATTTCTGAGGCAGTGTAGACAATATATCTTCACAGAAATATTTGTTCCACAAACTTAGATAGGTACAAACATATGTTAAGGTCATCATAGAATCATCATAAAATGGTTTGGGTTGCAAGGGACCTCAGAGGATATCTAATTCCAGCCTCGCTGCCATGGACAGGGATGCTACCCTCTACTCCAGATTGTTCAAAGACCCAACCAACCTAACCCAGCCTTGAAGGCTTCCAGGGATGGGACATCCACAGCTTCTCTGGCCAACCTGTTCCAGTGCCTCACCACTTTCACAATAAAGAATTTCTTTCTAATATCTAATGTAAGCCTTCTCTCTTTCAATTTGGATCCATTCCCCCTTGTTCTGTCTCTACATGCTATTGTAAAAAGTCCCTCTCCATCCTTCTTATGGGCTCCCTTTAGGTACTGAAAGGCTGTAATTAGGTCACCCTAAAGCCTTCTCTTCTTCTTCAGGCTGAACAAACCCAATTCTCTCAGCCTTTCCTCATAGGAGAAGTGCTCCATCCATCAAATCATCTTGGAGGCCTTCTCTGAACTCATTCCAACAGGTCCATGTCCTTCCTGTGCTGGGACCCCAGAGCTGATGCAGCACTGCAGGTGGGGTCTCAGCAGAGCAGAGCAGAGGGGCAGAATCCCCTCCCTGGCCCTGCTGCCCACGGGGCTCTGGGTGCAGCCGAGGACACGTTTGGCTTTCTGGGCTGTGAGTGCCCATGGCTGGGTCATGTCCAGCCTCCCACCCACCAGCACCCCTGAGTCCTCCTCAGCAGGGCTGCTTTGGATCTGTCCATGCCCCAGACTGTGCTGATACGAGGGCTTGTCCTGACCTAGATGCAGCACCCTGCACTTGATCTCATTAAACTTCATAAGATTCCCATGTGCCCACTTCTCAAGCTTGTCCAGGCCCTCTGGATGACATCCTGTCTCTTGGGAGTTTCAACCTCACCACTCAACTTGATGTCATCTGCAAATTTGCTGAGGGTGTATTTGATCCCTTCATCTATGTCATTAATAAAGATATTAAGTAACACTGGTCCCAGTACAGACCCCTGAGGGGCACCACTTGTCATTGATGTCCGGTTGGTGTCTGAGTCATTGATTACTACCCTCTTGATGTGGCTTTCCAACTAATTCCTTATCCACTGAACAGTCCACTCATCAAATCAAGGTCTCTTGCAACTTAGATGTTGTGTCGAGTGCGTCAAAGGCTTTAGAGCATCTCAGAAAAATGCCATCTCATCCACTGATGTAGTCATTCCATCATAGAAAGCCACTAGGTTACTTAGGCAAGACTTTCCCTTGATGAAGGCAAGCTGGCTGTCTCAAATCTCTTATCTTCTCCTCATCAGTTGTCACCAGACTTCCATGATAGTGTATGTGAATTCCATGTCATAATTAGTTAAAAATACTGTAATATGCTATTGCAAATTTTTGTTTAGTATATAACTTCTGTTACCAATTTGCCAGGTTTGAAATACCTTACAACTCCATTAAGTAGATGTGGTTTCTGAATTCAGTCTATACTTCCTGTGGCAGAGCTTAGACAAGTAATGTCACAAAAGGATACTTTTCTCTTTTGGTGCATTGCCTATTTGATAAAGAACTAAGTTGTATGGATATCCTTCTGTGAAAGGCAACAGGTTGGGCTATTCTTTTGTCCAGTCTGAAGTGGAAAAGCACTATTGGTGAAGACTAGGATTTGCCTAATCTATGACAAGTATCAGATGAGCACTGGCAGTCACTTTATGATGATTAAAATTTTCTCCTTGCTTGCAAAACTAAATAAAATGAATTAGTGTGCATCATCAGGAGACCAAAGAATATGTCTCCAATTCATTAATGTGCCTTGTAGCTGACACTGTAATATCTAGAACTCCAGGCAGTTAAAAGCAAGTGATTGACCATAATGCATTTAACTTGCTATAGCTGATCATGCAGGAAATGTGCAGCGTTCAGAAAGAAAACAGTTTAGGTATTCATTGATTTCACTCAGTGGAGATTTTCAAGATTGAGTGGTCTTACTTCAATCCCTGTTGGAGTTTATCAGAGTAAGGACCATTTCAACTTTTTGAAAATACCCAGAATTTGTAGAACCCCCTCCCTTTTTTCCTGTTCATACTTTTTCAGCTCCCACCTTTTTTTGTACAAATGCTTAATTCAACAGTAGACACTTGCTGCAAAACTGTTCATTTCCGCACAGCATGGGCTGGAAATGGGAACAGTAGCTTTGATGGCAGTGCAGGGAGTAGGTTGGAGTTGCTGTTGGACTGCTAAAATAATTAGGCCGTTGGAGTTTTCATTAGCTATGCAAAGTGTTTGATTTAAAAGAAGAATTATAGAGATGATCCTTAAAATACTAAGATCTTTAATATCATTGTAGTTCAAGTGACATTTTAATATTTTTGGGCCACAAGTATTTTATTTTTCTTCACCTGTGCTGGTTTCTTTATGTTGTTTGTAGCAGTATGGTATTGTTCAGGTAATAAAAAAACATTATTTTCTCTACTCCACTGTCTTATATCTACAAATTTTATTATAAATAAAAGAACTATCCTTGTAGCAAAAGGAAGAGAATGTATGATTTACAGCTTAGTACGAATGTGGGGAATACCCCAGTGTGCTTTCTCAGCAATAATTTTTGTCCCTGGTTAACAAATTGCTAGGCCAACAAATTTGAACTTAATCAACTCAAACTGAATTCTTGCTGCATGAAACACTTCAGTGTCATGGTTATTAAATAAAATTCTCCCTGTTAAATATTTTGCATACAAAGTAACATCTTTTTAGAGATAGCATATTTTAAATCTACTTCATTAAAAATCAGTATCTTAGAGATATTTCCAGAAAACTTCACTCAAAATTTATTTCCATCTCATCATGTGGGTCAGGACCCCTCAGAGATCCATCAGAATGATTGATTGGTATCTAATGCTTTTAAAGAAATACGTGAAAAATCTTACATGCACCAAAGAACAGAAAAAAATCAAGTTTTGTTATCTTCACTTAAGATGGAAGGTTGTCAAAACATTTGGCAGTGGGCATCCAGAGAACCATGTGGGCAGGCCTGGACAATAGTTGAAATAAAAGTATATTCAGGAAAATACATGGCAAGCAACGATTCAGGAAATAAAAGGTAGAAATAATCTTGCTTGTATTATGAGTCATGCCTAGTGACGTACGTTAGTATGTTTGGAGCATTTCAAACAACTTTTATTTAGTTTAGCTTGTTTTTCTTGGATCTTTTTTCCTCTTGGTAGAACTTTTTATTGTACTTCCATGCCATTTTCACTAAAATTACATTGAAAAAAAGATCTGAGCCAAATAATGCAATGGCTGATGAGTGTGTTTTATTTGTGGAGATAAACACTTTCATTATTGACTTTGCTAGTCCTTTTGGGGATTCTGGTATGCAATATTTAATTATTACATTAAATTGATTATATGTTAATTTCTTGTTTAAGGTGAGTTAGGCTATTAAAAAATAGTACAAAAATCTTCTGCTGCTGTCTGTTGGATATGACTCTATTTCAGTTATTGCAAAATTGTTTGTCTTGTACCAGCCAGTGTTTCCCAATTGTAGAGGTTTCTGTGCCCTCCAGGCAGGCTGAGAGGAGTCTATATCCACTATATTGCATTTGTCAACCTGTATCGTTGTCTGTGGTTTAAGTGCAGTATGCACACCTGTTTTAGAGATGCACGAGTAAGGTTTGAAGCAGAGTGGCTACATTGGTATAACAAATATGGCTTTATGTCCTGCTTCCTGGTTCGTGATCAGCCTGTCTGGCACTTATTTGAGAGGCTCTGCAGGATGTTGTATGTATAATGCTTTTTCCAGCCAAGGGCTGTTATTCCATGCCATGGGGTCGTAAAGAAGTTCAAAGGCAGATAAAATGACAGCAGTCAGCAACAGCAGCTCAGTTCCTGCAACACAGGAGTAATTGCAGCCCATTATTACAATTGGCTCTCGCTTCTTTCCCCTGAAGGAACTGAGCAGCTGCCAATTTACTGGGCTGCAAGAAAACTGATGAGATAGGAGATGGGGGTCATAACAAAAGTTGAGAAACCGATCAAGGCAAAATTCATTAGTCCTGAGTAGCTACAAGAGAAGAGAAGGAGACAGTGCTGTGACCGGTCATCACCAATGCCCATGTTGGAGACGGATTCTGACTTTCAGGTTGGTTTGTGTCGCCTTGCACTTCTTTTTTTCACAAAGAGAAGCAAGGGAAATTCTATGATCTTTCATCTTGTTTTATTAAAAACAAACCAATGACACAGCAGAAGGCAGGAACCTCTTTATGGGACTTACCTAGAAAGGGTTGATTTCAACCTGAATACGTACATCAGTTGCTTCTTTGTGTGTGCTGCAGCTAAAAAAGGAATGATCTACAACTTGTTTAGTTTTATTTAACAACAATGTGCAGTTGGCTGATCCTCAGGGACTTTCTTATGGTAAACACGTACAATTAGCTGTGTGTAACTTGTGTGTCTTTATTGGTGTTCTCAGCAATAAATGCTAGTGTAGAAATGACAGAGTCACATGTAGGAATGCTAGGGTTACATCTACACAAACCGTTTCAGACTGTTTCTTCATCCTTCTCTCACTGATGTGGTATGGAATATCAGAAACATATCTCTTAATATATGCAAGTGGAGACGTAGGGGAATGTTACAGGGAGAAGAAAAAGTAAAGGTTAATAGAGTGCACTGTAGATACAAAGCCAGGGGATGTTATCACAGTTCTGCGTGATTCTGTGGTGCTGTTCAGGTCTTCTAATTGTGCAGATCTTTTATCCTCACACCTAAATTTCATTCTCCTATACAGCATGTAGATGTATTTTAAAATGAACCTGAAGAGGCATGTGCAGATGTTGTTGAAGCTGCTTGTCTGTCTAAATAGAAAAGTTGAAGATGCATTGCATTTTCAGTATTTAAGGGGCCGTTTAAGGAAAGCTGTTTCTTGTGGGATCTATACACAGATACCTGGGGTGAATTTCCATCTCTGAATGTCAGTTGGAGCTTTGCCATTCATGTCAATTGTCAGTTTTTCATTTTAGTGCAGTATTTTGTTTCATTCCTGAATTCTTCTTCATCCTAGTTTCTTAAATGACATGTTCATGCTGAGAAAATACACCTTCCTGTAACTTCAGTGTGTTTGCAGATTGCAGCTGCCCATTCCTACTAATATAGAAAGTATTTTTGGTAGATTTCCTGTTCTTAAAAATCATTGTAACATGCTACAACTCTCCCCACCCACAAATGGTATGAAATGCTGCTGCTGGGCTTCTGAATATCCTAAATAGGAGTGATTTTGTAATTCTAGTTCTATTTTTACTATTTGTGAGATTCTTTTTTATGTGTTATCTTGATCGAGTCTTTGCAATTTTGAGGCAACTTGTGTGTGATGAGATGCATCTGCACAGTTTCAGTTAGGAGCCAGAACAGCGTTTCTACCACTGTGCTTCCCCATGACATGAAGTGGGTTCAGTTTGCTGCTGTCTAGGTCAGGAAGTTGCTGTACGATCAACCTGTAAATCAGTGCTTCCCTGTTTGCTTTGGTCACTTTCCGTGAACAAATTGCCACTACAGGTGCTGCTCTTCACTAATCACTGATTTGTAAGGCACCTTGACTAACCTGAACATAGCAATATGTGTTTCAAGAATTGCTATTATTTTTTTTATTACTATGTGATTTTGAAGGCTATTCCAGCACAACATTCAGGAAAGAAATAAGTTGCAATCTAGGCCTGTTGCCCCTACCCAATAATGTGCTCTGAGGCATGAGTTGACATTGCTGTTGTTTTTTTCAGTTTCTCATTAAATTCAGGTGAGTGAGATTTATTTCTTGCTTGTAAGGATTTGGGCATGAGTGAGAGACTCGAGAAGTGAAAAGAATGTAGTAGACAGGTGGAATCAGTAGGCTACAAAGGAGCCACGTATCTGTAGCTAGTTGTGGGTCCTAAAAGACCTTCCTGTATTGTTCAGTGGGTGACAACTGGAAGCTTAATGAAACAAACAGAAGATAAATGTGTAAATGGAGATAATTTGTTAAAGATTTAATTTTTAGTTTCTTTCTATTAACTAGCTGTCTAGGTAATAACACAGAGTATAAAGGTGATTTGAAAGATGTATATGGAGGGCTTTTTTTTAAGGATTTTCATTTGTTTTTAACTTCTAATCTGTTGAAGTGCATTTCTTAGAGAATAGCTCCATATTTTTACAGATAATTTGTACTTTTCTGTTAGATATTAGCCTTTGCTCCTCATTAGCACAAAATAATTTTATTGAAAGCTTGAATTTACTTTATTTTTACATAAAGTGCTTTTAGCTCGTGATTTGTGATGCTTTGATGATTTTCATAAAAAATTTAGATTACATTCATTGTGACAAAGGCATTTCGTTTATTTGGAAGGTTATATTAATTCTACACACAGTCCTGAAACAAGTGTATAGTGCAGATATTTTAGAGCTGGATCTTTCTTTAGCTGGGATGGTTACCCATCTTAGTTTTGATCATTGTAAAATCAAAATTTAAAAAAAAAATCACTAAAATCAAATGACAATGGCTTTTAAATGGACTCATAATACAACTTATTTACAATAGATTTACTAAGAATTCAGTAATCTCTGTAAGTATTTAATACTGAAACCACTTCAGTTCTTAAGTGGTGAAAAGCAGATTGCGTTTGTAAATGTATTGATTCTTGAAACTCTCTTTTATATATTTACTTTTATACTAACTGGTTTTTTTATGTGAAATCACTACCTTCATGGCATAAAGCTTAAGCAAGTGTGAAAGTGAATAGCTGCTAGGCAGTAGCTGTATGTGTGTCTGTTAGTGATTTTGCTTTATAAAAATTCAAAACAGTTTCTCTGCATTTATCTGCTATTTTCATCTTTCTTTGTCACATAGAGACAAATTAGTATGAGTGACTCTAAAGCCAGCAGAAGAAAATACTTTGTAAACAAAAACAATTAAACCAGCCCCTCAAAACAAACGAACAAAACCCCAAACCCACCCCACGCTGTTTTTGGCTGAACTAAATGCGAGGAGGATGTTTTCCCAGGAGAGATAATGCTGAAATGACTGAGTGGGTTAGGAAAGATTCTGCTTATAAAAAGCTGCGTTGCAGCATTGCAGTTGTCATAGCACCAGCCCTCTCGTGGTCCAGGCACAGAAGAATGTCTGGCAAAACTGTTGGTGCTGCTGTCCCTTCACTGTTTTAGAATAAGTATTTCAGAAGTGGGAAGAATTAAAAAAATCATAATTTGGTCTCCTTAGGTTCCTGTTTCTAGGCATTATTGGGAAATTTATCCTTTACACTGGCTTCTGGAAAAGGTCTGAACCTCCGTGAAGTCTGACACATTCTTCAAAGTTAATGTGTGCACACTCTCAAAATTTAGATCTTCTACTAAATATTTATTAATGTATTTCACAAGCGAAAACATTATCTTTTTTGTTCTGGTAGTCCCAAAATTTCTGAATTTTGAATTTTAAACAAATCTGAAATTTTACGGTGTTTGATGTTTCTTTCGTGCAAGGGTGAACATTTATTAAATAGATGAGAGTTTATACTAACTGGCCAAAAGCTTTTCTGAGGGTCTGTACTCTCCTTACCTTATTTTTTTTCCTTTTAAAATGAAGATCCTAATGTCAGTTGTTAAAGTGAAACATTTTTCGTCATGGCTCTCTAAGCAGAAGGTGTCTAAAATCTCCCAAGCTGGAAAAAGTAGTTAGCACAATCCAGAACTCTCCGTATTTCATGCAATTTGTTCATTTATTCTTATAAGGTGTGTTTGGGGAGTATGTGTGTGTTTTGTTGCAATATAAACCATCTCAGAAGAGTAATCAAGTTTGATAGGATCAGAAATCTGAAGTATTCATTTTGACAACATCAACTAGAAAATACCATAGGGATCCAGTTATGATAAAATGGAGTATGTTTGGAATATATTCAGACAGCCATAAATACATTTTTTTTAAGATGTGACAATGTCTATAATAATTAGTCCTATTTGTATGGTACTTTAAAAACTGTTGAAACTTTTTTTAAAATTAATTGCCCTTTGTAAATATTTTGAGTCATGCAGATTACTTGGAAATTAGGTTTGTGAGTAAAAAAAAGCTTTGGAAAACTTTCTCCATCAAGAAATGGTATTTTTGCTTGTGGTTATTGAAATGTTATTAATTATGTTAGTTATAAATTATTTCTACTTGTGAAATATCACATCATAGAATTAAATTTTAATTTATTAAAGGAGGTAGTAAATAAAATAAGGAGTCTTCATATTTACTGTGAGGACCGTTCGTCTTAGCACCTTACTGTTTGTAGTCAGTAAGTAAACGCACTGTACTTGGTCAATGATACTTTATTGTCAATATCATATTTGTTTATCTCCATGGGCATATTTTGGAGGAAAGCAGAAACTCCATTATTTGGAGGATTTCTTGGTTCATTAGGGTAATTTTGCCAGTGGGGATGTCACAACAGTTTTCTCTCTTATCTAGTGACAGCTGTACTCTAAAAGATCTATGAGAAGGTTTGTCATTTTTGCGTGACAACTGTTGTAGATTTTAAGATTTTGCAAAAATGTTCACAATCTGTCCATCCGGTAAGATATCAAACACTTTTTTACTAGTTTTTCTGGATTATGCATACATAACAAGATCTTTGGCGTGTATGTAGAGCTTTGGCAAGAAGATTATAAAGATATTAATTCAGAAAATGAAAGCTATATATGGTATCTTAAAATTCACTGATCCTTCTGGTCTTCAGAGAACAGTCTTGCTAAATCTAAGAAGGTTTCTATTTGTGAAGCACTTCCAAAGAAGGGTCTAGATGGCTACTTAAAATTGTAATAGTAATATGTATGTTTAAAAATGTCCTTGTATAAACAGGAGTTGCTCTGGGTGCTTATTGCAGGAAGTGTTTAAAATGGTGTGTGAATTTGAGATGGTGACTGTAGGGATAGCTGTTTCAGCTAAATGAAAAAAAAACCATGTAAGGGGTCAAACACTGAAAGTGAGAAAAATTGAGGCATTTCCACATAATTTTAGAATTTGCATATATTAAACTGGTATCCCTTTGGGACAAAAAAGATGTGAATCAAGTAGCAAGAAATGGGCTCTAAAATGGAATGAATTTCCATGTGTTAGAAGTTGTGCATCTTAAGGAACGATTGCCTCTTTAAATATGAGTCAATGTTATGAATAGCTATTGGAATAAAAGTAAAGGTGAAATCCTTGAATATAGGCTATACTTGCTCCTGACAGGCTTTGAATTTTATTTACGTGTTTATTTAGCTGTACCATCTTTATGTCATGATTTTTCATAAGCAGCGAAAGTAAAGATCATAGCCCAGGTAGCTGCGCAGTGGCTTCAGCCTCTGATGCTAATATGATGCTGATTTCTGAGTGAGCTCCATGCTGCAGAGAAGCCCTGCTGGAAGGAAGTTACTGTAATTGTTCAAATTGGAATTTTGCCTACACTTGTCTTTTGATGTGTGTGTGTGGTGAGGGAGTGGGGAACACAGCACAGTGAGCAGGTTTGTCTCTTGTTTGGTACCTGTCAGGGTATTTGGGAAGATAGCAAGGAAGGTTTTGTATGCAGGACTACCAGCTTGCTTGTGATGGTTAGTTCTGTCCTGTGTGCCTCAGATGTGATACTCTAGTATGTTGAGTGACAAGAAAAAGAAAGCATGTGTCCGAAGAATGGAATATGGTCTGAGTCACACTTTCTGTGATTCAAAAAGCTGAGCTCTGAATTTTAGAATAGTAGAAGAATTCAGTTCATTTGGTGTATTTCTAAAGCAGGAATGCAAACGACTATGGTACATTTAAGTCATAAAATCTACTTTCCACTAATAACTTTAAACTGCTTTCTGTTAAAATGTACAACTTTATGTAGAATTCAGGTTCTTATATTGATGCAAGAACGTGCACATGTTGTTTCTTAAGTACATAATTTGCATGCATACAAATTATTTGTAATGGCAAGGCATGGTTGCAGTATGGATTGTTTCTTCCCCTTCCCTTTCATCATGTTTCAGCACAAGTGAGAAACTTATAAATATTTGGAATGATGATATTTTCTCTACTCTCTGTTGTCTTTTTCTCGCTTTGTTTTTGAGGATTAAGAAATAGAAGCTTTTAATTTATATATTTATATATTTGTGACTGTTGACTTTGAACATCCCCTTCCAGATTGCATCATCTTGTCTCAATTCACTGTGACCGTACACTAAAGCCTTTTCTTATGGGACTGGGCAGTAGAGAAGTGGGGAGATGTAGACTCTGTGTTTTCTGTTCTGATCTACTTTCCTTAAATCTTGCTAAGACCCGAAGATTCATTGGCTACTATTATATTGAAATTGATTGGACCCAAGGATCTATCTAGAGTAAGAACTTATTTAGGTTTATATGGGGAGACAGATGCTCCTGTGTTAGGTAAACCTAATTTTTTCAAAGAACTCAGCTAAAAATCTTTGAAAATTCAAAGAAAATCTGTGTGAAATAACTTTACCTCAGTTACAGATTTGTGCACCCCTCTAATCATGGGAAAACTGGTCTTATTTCTAAGACCTTAATTTCATCTGATTCTAGTATTGTACAGTAGATACTATAATATGATATTTCCTTTCACAGGATCACTACCTCTTTCACTGCATTGTCTATTTAGTAATTGTTTGATAATTTTAATTTCTTTTCATGACTCAGCCCATGCCTTTTTATAGCACATTGTTGAAAAGTGCCTTACATTCAAATGAATCCTTCACTGAAAAGGGAATGTTCTTTGAGGAGCAGTGAGGAATTTATCAGTTCCTGTAAGGTAAAGGAATGTGATTGTCTCCTCCATGTGACCACACAGTTCTGAGAAACAGAATGAAGGATTCAAATATCCGTATATTTTGCGTTCTCTGTTATTCCAGTCTTTTATGGGTGATTGGGAGGGAATAGTTCTCTGTCAAACTGTACCTGCTCAAAATACTGCTTTCATAGATCTTGGCTGAAGTTCCAATTGCTCAGCAGTTCTGCAAATCAAACCCTAGAGCATGAAGTCAGATACTAGGAAATGAAAAATGTGCAGTGAAATGACTGTATGCTAAGTCTTTGATTTACACTGAGTAGAAACTGGAAAAGGCAAAGATAAGAGCTAACTCTCTAGTGTAGTATTCAGTGACTTTAATTATGTGATTCTTC
>WEKY01032864.1:9708-26919 GCA_013390045.1 Picathartes gymnocephalus
AAATCATGGCTCCCTAGTTCAATATGACTTGCTTTATTTAATGGTCTACTATTTTAACAGCATTTGATTTTTTTCACAAGAATACACAAAAGTTTGAGGGAGAGAATATGGACTAGAATAACAACAAAACTTAGCTCACTAAAGTAAGATGTGTTTTCACTGTCTTTACTAAAGTATGGTAAGATGAAAAATAGAAATCACCATTCCTCTTGAAAATGTTAATGTTTCACCTGAGTCTACTACTCTGCTGTTCACAGACTTTACTCAAATTAAGCTGTCTGGTACCAGATAACATTTTAAGAAATTCTAAGTGAAATTACATCAATGAGCAACGCCACAGACTGAAAAAAAATGAAGATCTATTAAAAATATACGTATCTATAGATGAAATTACAGTCATGTCCCATGCAGAATCAAAAAAACAAGTTGTCCTGTTTTTATGTGCCTATATAAAATAAATTATGTTCCTTCCTATACACAAAATTCTATCAGTCTCTTTAGTCTCACATTGAATAGTTGCATTTCTCATTCTTCCCTTCAATTTTTCTTCCTCCTCCTATACTCTCTCATACTCCTCCACCAGCCTTCAAAGCTGAATGTTTCCCCTCCCTTTCTTCCACCCTTATGGTTGTTTTTTCCTATTATATGTTTTCCACTTTCGCTCTTCTCATTCCTTTCAGCCTTGCTTTCCTCTCTTATCAGACTGTATATGAACTTTGCTGCAAGCGGAGTTGTATGAAATGACTTTCAGTGCTGCCAGCAGCTGGGAGACTACGGCTTTAATGATCCTTCATGTGAACTAGATTAAAAGCCTCCAGCACAAGTGACCTGTAGTCCAAAGCAAACCCTGTGTTGCAGTCAGCACATTCCACACCTAAGTTTCTCCATTCCATAGAGCCTACATATAAGAGAACATACAGGCATTGTACATAGACAAAGATAATCGTCTAGGATAAATTCCCATTCACACAATTCCTCAGGGGCACCCCTAGCAACACCATATTTTCTCACAACCTAGCAGAACCAGAAGTGACTGTGCCACATCAGTCATTTGTAAATCAGAACATTAAACTTTCTCAGTGGATACATCAAAGGATTTACAGAGCAGAGAACAAAACAGCTCCAGTTGCAAGCATTCCCCTAAGGACTGAAACACCATGTGTTAGCAGATACTAGATATTTGAACAAATGTAAAAAAGGATAATGGTGCATAAAATCATAATAACTCAAGATAAGCAGCAAATTAACACAAGTCTTTTATAAATTAGCTATCTTTATAGAAGCCCTCAATTTACTAACAGCTCAGAGTCTATACTCAGTCTCTGACACTGAACAATGGTTTCGAGCTCCCAGCAGGCTGCTCACTCTATCTGCTCGGTTCAATAGGACACTTTGGCCGCTCTGCTCTGCTGGGGTTATGACAGCCTTGTTCAGGCAAACTACAGAAGCCTGTGCAGAAGAACCATTTTCTGCAGGTAAATATCACTTTGTATATACACACAGTTCCAGCAGCCTCATACTTACAGGATTCCTGTTCTTTGCTACATTTGCAAGGAAAGCTGCTACAAAAGAAAAGCTAAATTTAGCAATCTTTTCCAATAGCTAGACAGCCATTTCTATGTGGTAGAAAAAAATTTTTCTTCAGATGATTTGTCTCATAGTGCTGTAGTTAATTCCAAATGAGGGTTGTGGTGGATTTTGATCCCCGATCCCTACTTACTTGGATGGTTGAGGCTAAAAATATTCCCAACAGTCAACCATGCCACAGTGTAAGATTACATTAAATATGCCAATCATTGGCTTCAGGCAAAAGGGCATGAAAAACTGCAGAACTTAAGTTCCATTATTAACGCTAAATTGACTGTCACATCAGAATAGCAACACTCCATGTCCAACTTGAAATAATAATGCATTTCCTAATTTGAACTCTTATTAATGTGTTAGGTGATGAAGTACAAAGTAATGAACAAAGTGAATTCATGAGCATTTCCTGTACTAAGCCACACTGAAAAAAATAATTTTTATAAACCAATAAGACATCCTGCTTCAAATTTTGCATTCTTAATAAATATCATATATGCATAAATATATAAATAAAATGAGAACATTTATTAAGGGTTCCTTATCCAAATTTGAAAATAGATTTGTAAATCTATGAAGTACTAAAGGGAAACAATAGAGAAAGAAGTCATTAAAATACAATCATTACTTTAAAAGGTGCAACCACTCTTACTGACATTGCCGTATGAATTGCAGTAGAGCATGTCAGCTGTTGCAGTATGCTTCTGCCTTGGTAGCAGGCTGAGCCTGTCTGTCATACTCTCCACCAATGAATCCATGCCATGTCATGAATGTTGGCACTGCCCAGACTATAACCTAAGCCAATCAGGTAACCAGCTGAGAGTCTTTTGAAATGTTCTGGGATAAAAAGGACCCGTGGGAAAATTAAACAGAGTTCCTGTTCACCGTCTGCACGAGGTCAGCTGCTTTCTGCTTGTCTCCTGGGAACCCACCACACCCGATGCTACACCTTTGGAAAGTGTGTTCAGGAGAGGTAATGACAGGCGTCACAGCTGTGTTTAAATGGGTAGTCAAGTGTGAGGGCCGTAGCAATGCTTTGGAGCAGAGCTTTATGACCAGTGTATACCAAAGCTGCTTCCAATTTGTTCAAATTCTTAACAGAGAAATATACATCAATGCAGGTAACTTTTCTAACAACATGTTATAGATGATTGTAAGTGCTCCATGCAGTAGTTTCATTTAGGATCATACTGTCAATACTTAGAGCTGACATACTGAATGCATAAGCTGCAGTGCTACTAAAAGCAACAGTATATACTACTATGGAACTTGAGAAAGCTTTTTTTTTTTTTTTTTAAGCTAAATTTTCCCATCACTTCCCATCTTAGTATAGTGAAGATAAATTAGCTGCACCTCTTCTTGAGAGCTCAGATTTTAGGCAGGAGGCTGGTGTTTCATTTATCTGGCACAACTGGGCAGCCTGGGGAAAAGCAAAACACTGCATCCCTCTGACAAGTCATTTGGCTCATACAGCAGCTGCATCTTGCTTTTGTACTTATCTACCTAAGGTTGATGTTATCTTGCATATTTATAAGGAATAAACCTTTCTTAAACCTTTCTTAAATATGATGCAATACTCCAAAGAACTATTTCAAGCCAACTTGACAAGAAAGTCAGGCTTGGAAGAGAAAGTACAGATTTCTGTTATTTTCATAGAAGAAATAAGAAGCAGCATTGCCAAAATACATAACCTTTTGTATTCTTGCTCTTTACACTGCTTGCTTTCTGTTAAAGTGCTAAGCTTTATTAATGCAAAATTATTTGAGATGGTCTGAACAGCATCCTACATATTTAATACCATATTTTACAGAATTATGCATTCTGCATTCTAAACATCCAATTATCAACATCTACTCAGAAAACTGCAATTCAAATTGCCAAAAGCAACATATATCTACACCTACATATATATTAAAATGTGTCCTCCTGTGTTGTATTTCATTCTATTTGATTTTTCTTGTGATATTTAAATAACTGACTTTAGTATACAAAGAAAAAGACTATTGCTAAGTCTGTGGCCCTTGATCACAGACCAACTTTAACATATAGGTAGTTGCCCCAAGCAAGAAAATCTAGATGCAAAATTATTTAATGCCTATGTGCTGCAAGACTGAACTAATTTTGGTTTGCCTAGGGCAGTAACATCTAAAGAGTTTCCGTTCTACGAGTCACCTTCCTATTCACCACTATAAATTTACAATGTATTATTTGCTTGGCATTAAAAAAACATATTTATCACCATCAGAAGCTTTGGTTTGACTCTTATTGAGGTTGAAATACAAATGTCAGTGTACTGGTTTTGGTTGGAGTAGATTTAATTCTTTTTTTCAGCTCACATGGTGCTGTGCTTTGGATTTGGGCTGACAACAGTGCTGATAACACAGGGAGGTTTCAGCTATTGTTGAGCAGTGCTTACCGAGAGCCAAGGCTTTTTCTGTTTCTCACATCAGCCCACCAGCACGGAGGCTGGGGGTGCACAAGAAGTTGGGAAGAGACGCATCCAGGACAGCTGACCCCAACTGACCCAAGGGATATCCCAGACCATATGGCGTCATGCTCAGTCCAGAAGAGAGGAAGAGGAGAGCGGGCGTGAGGAAGTAATGAGGTTGTTCTGAGTTAAGACATTTGTTTTCCTAAGTAATACTTACATGTGATGGGGCCCTGCTTTCCTGAACACCTGCCTGCCAATGGGAGCAGTGAATGAATTCTTTGTACCGCTTTGCTCGTGCCTGCAGCTTTTGCTTTCCCTATTAAACAGTTTTTCTCTTCCTGATCATCTCCCCTATTCTGTTGCAGGGAGAAGTGAGTGAGTGTCTGGGTGGGACACAGCTGCCAGTTAGGACTAACCCAGAGCAGTACGTGTAACATTTCTGCAGCTCACAACGTTCTCTGATATCTTTCTTTTTAGTTACAAATTATGCCATATCATGTCTTCAGATACTAAGAAGTATTTATTTTTCAATAAATTATGAGTTAAAATAAATGGTTCCAGAAACATTGTTTATCTCTATTTTAAAATGATTGAAACCCATTTCTCTAAAACCATACTGTTCATGTCTTTATATTGTAGAAACAAATGTTTTACTGAAACTTTGATGGAAGTATGATTGTTCCTAGTTGAAAGGAAGTTCGGCTGATCATTCCTTCATCTTGCAGTAGTAACATTTTTGTCAACATATGATCTGGAAAAACCTGTCTTTTATGCTTTCCAGCATAGTGCTAAAATGTATATTTCTAAGAGCATACAGAAGCAAGCAAGGAAAAAATGCTGAGAATTCCTCTCATACATGTACACCTGCAGAGCCATGAAATAAACTCAGGTTTTGTGTAAGAATTTATAGATTTATATTGGTCAACATTGCATATTATCTTTCTCTAGTTCTGGGAAAAAAAATCTGTGCACAGACAGCCTCCAAGGAAGGAGAATAAACAGAATCTGGAGATACTTGCTACTGTGAAACACATAATTGAACACCACAGGAAAATGAGCACTGTAGAAACTGTTACAGTAAAACTATATTCTGCATACTTTTCATCTGCTAAATCACACCATGCTGAGAAACACCTGCTGGCTGAACCTCATACAGATTCCACTTCACAAACAAGCAAGTTGCAGTTGGAAGCAGTGGAATTGAGTTCCAGAGCAGACAACAAAGCTCTAAGCTGCAAGTTCTCTTTTCAATAGCATGTTCAGATCATTATTCAGTCATTGATCAATCTTGCCACTTCCATAGCTGTAATAAGCCATGAAACATATGGCAAAGGATTACAACATAAGGTTCTCATGTTACTTTATTTAATACGAGTAACCTATTCCCAGACTACAGTTGAAATCATGTTCTTGAATTTGCACTGGACGTGAATGGAAAGAACTAATTGCATAAGATTAGGGATCTCTGTTACATTCATTCACATTACTGAAGAATCTCCCAGAAAATATTAAGCAGTCTCTAATCTAGCACCCCTGCTTGCATGAGTGGGGTTGAGACAATCCCTGTACACCAAGGAAAATATCTTTCACTTTATGTATTTTTATTCTATATACCATTTAATTTTCACAGAGTCACAGAATATGCTGAGTTGAAAGGGATCCAAAAGAATCATCAACTCCAACTCTCAGTACTGCACAGAACAGCCCCAAGAGTCACACCATGGGCCCAAGAGTGTTGTTTAAATGCTTCTTGAGCTCTGACAGGCTTTGTCCTGTAATCACTTCCCTGGGGAGCCTGTTCCAGTGCCCAACCACTCTCTGTGTGAAAAATCTTTTTCTCGTATCCAACCTAAACCTCCCTTGGCACAAATTCAGGCCATTCTCTTGGATTCTGTCACTGGTCATGGCAGAGAAGAGGTCAGTGTCTGCCCCTCCTCTTCCCCTCACAAGAAGTTGTGATGGCAGTGAGGTCTCCCCTCAGTCTCCTCCACACTGAACAGCCCAAGTGACCTCAGCCACTCCTCATATGCCTTCCCCTAAAGGCCCTTCACCATGTTTGTTGCCCTCCTTTGGACTCTCTCTAATAATTTAATACCTTTCTTATATTGCAGTGCCCCAAACTGCACACAATATTCAAGGTGAGGCTGCCCCAGTGCAGAGCAGAGAGGGATAATCCCCTCCCTTGCCCGGCTGGCGATGCTGGGCCTGAAGCCCCCCAGGACAGGGTTGGCCCTCCTGGCTGCCAGGGCACTGCTCACTCTTGTTCGACTTTCTGTCAACCAGGATCCCCAGAGTCCTTTCCACTGCTTCTGAATAATTTTAATTTTAGGTAATAGCACGTTATTTTGGAATCTATTTTTATCTTCCATATTTAATTTCAAATAATAATTTTAAAATATACCTACTGAAAACTTTAAGTTTCCTAACATAATTAATAATAATAGCATGGAATGTCAGTACTTGAGTTTTTATGAATATTCTAAAAAATAAATCATCTTACATATTGTTTTTATTTTCTTGTATTGCAAGGGTTTGTGAGGCAACTTCTGATATATCCACTACACCAATGCACCTAAAGAAGAGACATGCCTTCATCTAAGTGTAGGAGTAAACCAGTAGCAAAAACACCAAAATAAATTCTGTTAAGCATGACTGTGATTGTACTCTTACTGCACTTTTATTGGTACTAGTATGTGGGCAATATTTTTCAAGCCAATTTGTTAAAACCAGCCAACTCTCCCCACCCTCTTCTCATAGCCGTCTTAGCTAACAAAGACAAGCTCCTGGATCAGACCAACCACCCTCTATTTTAGTATTCTGGCTAGAGTGGCCAATTACAGATATTTTTGGAGAAGTATAGAAACAGAGCAAGCATTCCATGATAAATAATAAGCCACAAACTCGTACCCTTTTAGCTTCCAACAGGGACTCCAGGGACTTCCTAAGTGCCAGGTAGGTTCTGTGTATTTAGCAGTCATCAAGGGGGCATCGCAATAATTTTGTTGTTGCTTTTAGTCCCCCTTTCAGTCTATAAAGTTCCATGAACAAAGTTTCAGGCTTCTGTGTAGATTAAGCCTTGACTGGGGAAAAAAAACCCAGAACAAAACAGTGACAAAAACATTATTGTTGGTTTTAAAATATACTGAGTATGGACTGCAAGCTGCCTCTGGTGCCATTCAGTAGTCTGTTAGTGTGGAAGTAATGACCCATCTTCTTCCTAAAGATAGTCTGCATTGGGCAGTTTGTGCAAAGTATGGGTTCTTATGTGAATTGCAATTTGCTAGCAGTTGTGTGCTAACTCCCTCCATAAATAAGGCGTTATTAGCACACCTTAAACCCGAATTAATAAAGCAAGAGAAGCAGGCAACTTCAAAGAGTCATTGGGAGCTAGTGCAGTAGTCAGCAGACAAAGGCAGGGGCTCTGGACTGCTTTCTACCTCTCTCAAAGATATGGGACCAGCTAAGCCTTTAGATTTCAGAACTACATGAGTTCAGTGACTAAACTAGGTAGCATAGTTACTACGTTCCTGTTCCTCAAAGGCTCTGGGAAAAGTGGGGTTTTTTTCCTTGTGAGAGATGAAATAACATTTTACTTCAGCCCAGAAAGATTATTGAGTAAAAGAATGGAAGTTGTTGGGTCTGTTTCCTATTTGTTGTTGTCTATGGTTTGGACGTGTTTTGTTTAATCTGTTGGGTGTTGTTGAGAACTGGGTGAGGAGCAGGGTTGAAGACAGGACCAAAAAAGGAAGAAGGATGAGAGGAAAGGGATGAAAGAGTAAGTGGTCTGGAGAGAGTGTAAGCTCCTGAGTACCATCCAATGGTAAAGGGGACAGGAACAGCCCCCGGCCACAAAAGGGTATAAAAAGCTGTCATTTTGCTGAGTAGGGTTTGTGTTCACCTCTTGGGAGAGAGACACACACCAAACTCAGCTGATTCATTACAAACAAACAGGTTTTTTCTTTTGCTTAGAAGACTTTATCTGCAATTAATTGTATCAAAAAGTGAGTTTTTTCTAACATTCTCTTTCAAATTTTAAAAATTAACTAGACTATTCCACATTTACTGTTATACTAACAGCATCCTCAAAAGACAGCCAGCAAGAGGAATAATGACACACTACCTGGAACTAACATCCCCATACAAACAAGTCAATAGTTATCTATACAATTAAAAGTTGTCATCTCATTTACCAGAAATGAAACTGAATTATCCTCCCATTCATTAAAGGGCTGAAAAAACATACTGAAATTGTACCACAATAGATTTTCTGCTGGCTGAGTTAAAGTACTGTCACTCCAGAGATGCCAGTTGAGCACCTTCCATAGGCAACCCAGTTATTATGAACCCTTTTTATTGTAAAAATGTTCTTATAGGTGCAAATCATCTGAGAAAAGTATTAGTTAGAATGGATTTTTAATCAGAAATACTAAAAAAAAACCCCCAAAAAAACAAAAAAACAAACCCCAAACTCATGCATTTGCAAACACTAGAAGTTCAGAGTTTTGTCAGACATCAAGGAAAGGTGACAAGTGAAGAGAGACAAATGTCCAAAGTGAAGAGGGATCATTTAGTACAGCTTGCCCAACTAATTCAAGAATGGAAAAGAAATGCCTATAAGAGAAATAAGTAACTGAGTCTTCTTTCAGAAGTTTTTCTTTTGTTGTATACTGCAACACCATCACTGCAGAATTAAAGTCCATGAACCTGTCTTTCCCTACTTTCTCCCCTTCCTCACCCCTGTAATTACATATAGGCTGTAAAAGGGACTGAGTGTAGCTTTATTATAAAGTTGTGTTGATTGAGTAGGCATTTTATATTTTATTTCATCTTTATAAGAAATTAAAGGCATTCATATATTTTCATTAAAATTATATTTCTGAACTAATGTCCTAAATTCCTTCAGATTTATATTCACATAATTTATGTATCACTAGGGAGTTATCATAGTCTGTTTTGTCAAGGTCTTTCTGGAAAGAATTTAATTTTCAGTTTGTACCCATTGCCCTTCATCTCAATGTGGACCTTCATTTCATTGTTTTTGCTAAGTATGCAGATCAACTGCACAACTTAAAATTGAGAAAAAAATGATCACAAGTATTTCTGGATTTTTTGAACAGTTAATAAGGTTCTTATGTGCATTTTTTTACAACCACACTTCATAAGGCACTATGCTATATTATTTGCTATGCACATGCATTTCTTTATTTTTAAAACCTAAGTCTAATTCTTTCTGCAAGAAGAAATAATTACTATAAAGCCATAACATCTGGAACTAGCCTCCAGAAATTACTGTATATGGGCATGATTAAAAAGGAGAAGTAACACATATGTATTTTCACAGTAACTTTGGAATTGTTAGCTTCTGAGAGAATGCATTCTCTCAGTTCTCACAAACATGGAACACTTTAATTTTAGTTTAATAGGAAATACAATATTTACCTTTCCAGGAGTCTGAAGTCACCTATTTGCTTTCAGAAAATAATTATGAGCAAGCATACATGCAATTAAGGCATTCACAATCTCTTATCAATATATCAACTTGGAAAAACTCTCCCTGGCTAATTTAGTTTTGATACCCATTTAATATTTTGGCCACTGCTGGGATTCCAACAAGGGTGCTAATTAGTGCCAATTGTGAGGCTGGTTTCTGTGGTACAGCCATCTGTCTTACAGATACTGAATCATTTAATTACTTTAAGGTGTAATTATAAATGTCTCTATGCATTTAAGACTAACCATTCATTATTTAAAAAAACACAATGTTGCTGTCAGATACTAAGGGGTTTTTTCCAGATAATATGTTTTAAAAGATACATGCAAGTTACAAAGTAGAGCCATTACACTAATAACCCTGTAGTAAAAGTCAGAGATGAAATCAAATTTCTAACAGTACCCCTAAAATGAATATCTGCATAAGGAACAACCTTAGGGTACTTTTTATTTGTAATTTCAAAATTTCCTGAGAGAATGTTGAAACTTAATCTTGTTATATGGATTTTATATACAATAGTTTACAGTATTTCCACTATTTTTATACATTAGTGGGTCAGCATGTAATTATAACATATTAACAGGCCATGATAATATAACTGAAAGGGTTCAGAAAAAAAAAATGAAAACTTGAAATGCATAACTCAGTCTTAACCCTGTATATGTAGCATAAACTGCATTTTACGTGGGTTTTTGTCTTTCAGTTTTCGCCTCCCATCCCTCCCTCTGCATCACCCCAGTCTGAAGCAAAGGAGTGAAGCCTTCTGTGGCAGCCAACGCCCCACGCCAGCTGGATCCTTCCTTACAAATCAAGTTACGTCACACATGCTACATATCTTTTAAATAGATGACTTTTACACTACATTCACCAGCATCTGGAATTTTTATCCCATAGGAATGAAAATCTCAAGGAAACAAGATAATACTCTCCCAAGGTTTTACTGCTCTTTTCACATGAAATAGCCTATGTAAACATATGATGGACACCTGTATTTTGCTGTATGAAGGAATGTGTCAGAGATGTGATGACATACTGCAGCTTTTTCCAAATATTAACTTGTGATTTGAGAAAAAAAAGCAATTAGGGAATCACTGGAAATACCAAAAGGTAAAGAAAAAAAAATAGTATACATAATTCTATAAAAGAACAAAGTAAGGTATGATTTACCAAATTCTCTCTCCCCTTTTATCTGAAGAGAGGTGGCACCAAAGGGATATCCCTTAAACTATTTAAAATCAATTGAAAAGCAACATGTGTCACAAAAAGTGCTTTTATCTCTTGTTAAAATAATAAGAAACATCTGTGTCCAAGTTTTAGGAACTCCAAAGCGAATTAGAGATGATGTTCTGGGACACACTATAAAGCAATATAAATCTCCTTAAAATACAAACTAGAGTTTAAAATTTTAAACAATGAATATTTAAAATCAGTCAACATAATAATTAGCCTATTTCTATGTAAATCAATTCATAATTATTGATATCTCTTCACTCCTGAGTACAATTTTGCAGAAAACATTTTTTTCTGAAACACTGCAGAGGGGAAAAGAAAAGAGTTATTAATAAGAACCTCTATTAACCTCTTTTGTTAAATTAGATAAATGAGAGGAAATTGAAATCTGTAGTGGAATATGGAATTTTAAAACAAAAGCTCTTACAAAGGAAGAAAGCTGAATTAAATGGACTGAATTAAATGGACTCAAACTAATTACAGACCACTATATCTCCTTTTCTCCAGTGTCAAAGTACTGCCCATATTGACATGATCCATCTAATACGGACTTTGGTATGGTTACTCAGATAATCTTGTGACAACTCTTATTTTGGTGCTCTGTTCTAATAATGAATAATGCCCTGGCCTGTAATGTAATTTCCTGGACTTCATGCCTGAGTTACCCTACCAAAAGCAATGGGCTATTTTTTAATATAAAGATTTAACCCCCATGTCACCATGTAAGTTTCCATTTTCTTACTTGCATAGCACAAGTCTCTCTGCTTAGCCTGGAGTATATACAGATTTTTATACCTCACTGCATCTTGCAGCTGTCTGCAACATTTCATATTATGATTATACAATACATATTCAAAACATTTTTATTTGACCTCACTGGTTAGCATCTGCATACCTTGTCTTAAATAGCTCCTTGTCCCATACACCAAGTAAATACTTCCCTCTGGGCGTTTTTACTACTTCATGGAAACAGAGGATGGTGTACATCCAATTAAAGGCTGCTATGCACAATGTAAATTAATCTAAATTTCCTCAAAGGCAATGGAAAAAAGGAAGTACTTTCATAATATGATTCCTCTTAAACCGAGGCAAACATCTTAAGTAGGTTGGATGAATTGTACCTCTTTTTTTTTAATTTACTGAATAAAAAGTGAATCTAGGGTCATATAGACAGCTGTACTGGACATGTCTAAGGTTACCTGAAGTTAATTCTAAGTGGGGAATTGTCAGGCCAATAAAAAGGGGGCATTTTTTCTGGGGTACAAACTAGAACATGGAACCTGAATATAAGGAATCTTGCTCCTAAGTGAATGGGAAGAGTTCAACAGACCTGAGTTGGTATCCAGTGGTTTAGAGAGTAATGTAAGGCAACAGTCTGCAGCCACCTGTGATGTTTCTATAAACATCTGGATATGTTCCAGTCTGGCAAATGGAGAAGACTAGAGGCATTCTCTTAGGTCCCAAACCTTTATACAAAATATGTGTTAAATATGTGTTACTTAGTTCTAAATATTTAGGATTAACTAACTTGGTGAGTCATCAGACATCTTGCAAACCACCATGAAATATTTCATCTAATTCTAAGCTGAAAACTTCATGAGAATTATACAGTTTTATAGATCATAAAGGAACCTGCACAGATCATGGCTCATCTAATTTGAGTCCATGGTTTGAACACCAATAAAAATGTGGACTACAGTAGCTCAGCTTGCACTTAATTGCACAGATATCCATACTTCTCATGACAAAGACAGTCCTAGCCACAAGCCTTTGGAGTACTGTGGAGCCTGGGGAACCTGTCACTTGTCTATTGAAACTCTGTAACCATACAAGCAAGAACTCAAAAGAGGTAAAAGAAAAAGAAAACCCCCCAAAAAACAACAACAACAACAAAAACAAAACAAACAAACAAACAAACAAAACCACAAACCAAACCAAAACAAACCAAAACAAAAACCCAAACAAACCCAAACAAACAACTGCCACACGTACATACCAAAACAAGAGGAGAAAAAATTACACAGGTGCTTTATGGTTAAGGCAATTGCATACAAGTGGGTAAAATCACATTCTAGAGTATATTAATATGCTTTTGAATCTTATCAATTGGATATTTAATGCTGGTGTGTAACTTCCTACTCTCCACTGAGTACTCGAAGGACTAGATGGACAGACATTTTTAGCTTCTGCATTTTTTTTCTAAACAATAAATCTTGGACTCCCTCATACATTATCATAAAACTTCAAAAACATGATGTGGAGACAAGCTGTCTCACACATATGAAAATCAAAATAGCAGTACAGCACAACAGAGTTAATTAAGCCTAGCTGCTTGCAGTAGCAGAGCTGCTTGATTCAGAAGTCAGAGCAAGCTCAGAAATCATTCTGTACTACTAAACTGCCCACAGCAAGAAGGAAAAAGAAGCACCCAGTTTCTGAGCAGTGGGGATTTTATATAAGTATTATGAGGCTGATATAAACACTGTAAGCGTACTAGAAAAATGTTGTAAATATTCTGTTTCAAAATAATCTTGATAAGATGTGATACATTTGGATTTCAGAAAATGCTGCTTGTAAAATACTGACATACAAGTATTCTACACTTCTGAAGCAGAATATTAAATTAAGTTTTACTCATACCAGAAATAGAGTGAAAGTTAATTATGTATTTCCCAGCAGCAAAATTAGGAGGTCTAAATTTTTATAAAGCTTCCTACCAGGGATGGCCTGCTCCTTTTCCATATGAAGGAATAGGTGTTCAGATGTCCATTTCATCAGATTTAATGGTTGGTGCATGCACTACATCTAGGCTTCATCTGTTAGTTTTTATTTGGTCAATATGCTCAATAAATAAAATGCTCAATAAAGAAATAAATGCCTCTTTTTTTTCTAAGCAATTTTATTTAAAATACTTCTGGCTCCACATGTCGTATAGACCTGGAGTAGAATTTGCTTAACTGTTAATCACTTTGTACTTGAACTATTTGCTCTACACTGTTGTTTTTGAGAATTGTAAAAACAAGACACTTCCATTTTAAAACAATAATCTGGCAATTAAAACTAAGTAAGTTTAAAGACCCACAGAAAACACTTTAATTAGCTAATATATGCTATACTAATTGAAAAAAAAATTGAGATCTCAGTATTGTACTTACTAAGTCTCTTTCAATTACTTGCAAGATTACATTATGGAAATAATCACATTAGATAATTTCCAGGTATTAAAAAACCCAAACAAACAGAAACTTCATACAACACAACAACTACTTGAATAATTTCTTTTATTCTATCTAATTTATTTTACAAATATATGCTTCTTTCCTATGTTACTTTTACGTTTGGAGTGAGTTAAGAAAAGTCAGCCTTCAGAATTTTCCAATTCCCTCCAGGAAACAAGTGGTTGGAGTACTCTGAGAGTACTCAGGGGTTAACTCAAGGTTAATTGACACATAATCTATAGTGTATCTCCTCTCTGCTTTATCAAAGAGGACACTCAGCTCATTTCCAGTGACAACAAAAAAAGTGACAGAAAATGGGGTGTATGCCAAAGCCATAAAAGGTATCATGAGTCTCCATGTAGAACATCCAGCATGTTGCAAAGAATGACAGTATTACTATTAACAATTATGTTTGGTTGGGTAGTTTTCAAAAGTGGGTTATGTCTCTATAGGTGCTCTGGCAAGCTAGCAGTGATTTTACTATAGGCATTCATTAGAAAAAAAAATATTGATGATCCACCTATGATGATGCTTAGGCATTTTTCTAGTACAGTGAGGGATCAACTTTAATATAGAACATAAGGCAGAACTTATCACAACCATGTCACCCTTTCACAAAGGGAAAAACTGTTTTGACACAGTTGCTTGAATGTACACAAGTCCGAGTTGCATCTTTGCTGTATCTGGATCATTGCTGCTGGCCAAATATTCAGAACAGGATGTCTCTTCTGGATAGCCATTAGCTGCTATTCACTTAGGATAACCTATAGTTAAAAAATTAAAACCATAATGATCTGCTAACAGCTGTCAGCCCCAATGCTACTATGATAAACATCTGGACAATATTACTCACTGTCCTGAAAACACAAGTGGCTTCTATTCCATAAAAAAGTAACCGTCTTAATAATACTGAAAAAGGATTTCACTTCACTATTTTGACACATGCTGTTGCACAGCACTGTCAACCATTAGTGGTCATAACACGATACATGTGTTTTTTAGAAATTAATGGTAGCATATCCAAAGGATATATAATTGGAAATAACAACTCTCCGCATTCTCCTGCTTAGGTCTATTCCTGATGGCTTGACTTTACCAAGCATTAACATTTTGGTTTGATGAAGCTGTTAGTTATTCTGTTTTTCAGAGAAGTCATTTTATGTCCATTTCCTAAGGAATGAAAAAGGTGATTTGATGATTGAAATCGAGATCATTTGTCAAGGTTCATATAGCACAATACCAATGCCACTGGGGAAAGACCCCTATGTGTCTCATTTTATTATCTAGCAGAGAAATCTATTAGACCAAGTTCAGCTGCTGCCTTGTAGGCATATTCCTCTACCCTTTCAATGGGAGGGGAACCAATTACACTGAAAATCATTTTCAGTGCCTTTATTTCTAATCAGTTATAACAAGACAGTATATATTAAACTAGAATGGTCTGATGTAGAAAAATACTAGTATTCCCTGTGCAATTTATTATTAATTTGAACAGAAACATGGGGCAGATTACTTTGCTTCAAACTACTCAATTTTTTGCTTTTTTCTGTACTCACCATAAACTATTCAATATAAATAAGCAGGGACCTTCAAATGAAAATAAGTAAGTGGGTATTACCTTCAAACACCCAATAAGTAGTAAAGTAATTGAATGTAGCAAATAAACATTTAAAAAATCTCAGTTTCATGTCATATATTTTTGGAAAGGGCCTTTTTTTTATTAATTGTTGGTTTGTCAGTCTGAAAAGGTAAATGATAGTTAATGTGTGAATACACACAACACAATTAAATTCTGCATTACTGTAGTTAGCAACTGAATAATGCCTGTGACAAGTATATTCACTAGGAGAGTAGCTTGAAAAAGTTTAATGGAGGAAGAAGGATTAGAGAGTGGAACATTTCTGAAGCCTAAAAGAAAACAACAGTCTGGTATTAAAACCTGTGGAAGTATCCACATGAAGACTGTGAAAGAACTCTCAGAGTAGGAGACAGACTGAAGGGAGGCAAAGCTGTCCTTTTCAAAGCAAAGTACGAGGCAAAGCCAAGAACTCTAGAACTGGTCAGAGAAATTGTATGTTTTCTCCAGAGCAAATGCATGTCTGAAGTTATCCCTAATATCTTTTCAAGTCTAAGTGGGAACCACTTGTTACAAATCAATAAAACAAAAGTAGTTAAAATCGGAAGATGTGACTGCAAAGTGTGAAAGTTAAGATATGAATTCAGGAATAGGTGAAATGCACAAACTGCATTTACCTAAATCTAAATACTGGGTTTGCATTTCAGGGTGATGCCTTTACAGTGCCCATAAACTGAAGATGTCATGTTAATGAAGAACAGCATCTGGGAGAATATAACCAGATCTGGGAGTTACAGATTTATGACTGTATTTATTTGTGATTGCTAAAGTACTCTGAGACTGAAGCTGTGATAAGTTATCTGTTTTGTTTTAATTGTCTTTGGAAATTGTGGTGCTTTATGTTATGTAATCATAAATATATAAATCTAAATTGTAATAGTAGTTCTAAAACTGAGAGGTATAATTTAATTTTATAAGTTATTTCCTTCTGTGGGGAAGGATTGTCTGCATTAGTTTAGACCAGCACAGCATTTGAAAAGATCTGCAATGAATCATAACTTTTCAATAGATATCATTATAGTTGCGTGGATTAGGAGTAGTGTACATTCATCATTCCCAATTCTTCATAAATGTAATGTCATTCATTGGATATCTACCATTTAAAAGCTGGATTGATGTTGACAGCATCAACTATGTATAATTTTTACAGATTTTCGGGTCCAAAGATCATCTTATGTATTATTGAAGAGAGCAGTCTTTTTACTTACATGTCCATTTACATTAAAAAGCTGAAATCCATGTAAATAAAAATACGAAAAATGCTTTTGCTTATGACACATCCAACAAAGAAAAAAGCACCCACACATGATTAAAAATTATTTTTGAAAATCAAAAAACAGCACAAAATATCATCTAACTAAAGCTCTTACCCAATATCAGAACATTTGTAGGTGTGGCAATTAAAGTCAGCAAAGTTTTACTCTTGCTTAAGTACCCCTCAAAGAGCCATCCCATTTCAACTCAGATTGCCAAAGAGTTACCTTGCCATTTGATGAATAATTTGGTAACCAATAAGGATTCGTTCCCAAAATACACAATCAGAATTTTACGGAGATCAGTGCATCATTTTTTCAGACTTCAGTTGCTGATCAAATTCAATAAACAGGTTTTGTAAAGAACCTGG
>WEKY01032865.1:2231-16515 GCA_013390045.1 Picathartes gymnocephalus
TTAGCAATTCAGATTTTCATGTAAGTGGGTGTAAGTAACAAGTGCAGCAAAACTGGGGTGCTGCTTACACGGAAGTTTTGTCTTTTGAGGTGTAGTTAGAGTGAGTTTGCAGTAATTTTTTTTCACTGACATGCCTTCAATTTGATAAAAATGAGGATTTTTTACTGAATAATCATACAGCCTACCATTTCTGATTTAAAAACAAAAGTTCTAGGAGTTCATCTAATTTTAATGAAAGATATGATTTGGAAAAGTCACTGTATAGCTGTTACCTTTACAGCATTCAGAAGTACAATACCCTCAGGTATCCTCTTGCTCTGCAGTTTTGGGTAGAGATAAAATATTCAGAGACAAATATTTTTCTACTATTTTAAATGCTTGCCCTATTTAAAGTATGTACTTTGTGCAAGGATAAATGGGGAAACAAGGAACATAAACCACAAAGTGTTTTGCCAGACCCTTGCATTGCAACAGGCAAGACTATACTGAATGTGAAACTAAAACCTTGTAAGAGTCTAATTTGGAGAGACAGCAAAGTGTCAGATACAGCTTTACTTGTGAGAAGAGTTTGCTGGGATCTGCCTCCTGTGGAGAAGTGTACACTCCATACTGCACATGGGGAGATAAGTCTTGCCTCTGCTAACACCCTGGGCAGTCAGCATCAAGTAGCACATACCTGACAGCTGAAATGTTTGCAGTCCATCTTTATGGTGCTATCTGTATCCCTGCTTTTACTAAAAATAAGAGAATTGTATGCTTTGAGAAAAATAATCTGTCTTAGAAAGAAAATTACAGCAGCTGCTGTATTTGCAACAATTCCAAGGTCATAGGATCTAAGATTTCCATTAACATATTGACTACAAAGCACAAGTTATTTCTAAGGCCAACCTTGACTAATTTCTATAGCTCTTTAGGTAGAGAGCAATAATGACTAGGAAGTACCACAATCATGAAGCCACCCAATGAGTCATCTTGTACTGAGTTTTGTGACAAATGCATTTCATTGTTGGGATTTCTTCTTCCTCTTTAGCCTTTGTCCTTTTGCATATATAATTTAAAGAGCTTTGTGTTTGGAAAAATGTTTACATGGAAGGTGATGTACTTGTGGTCTGATGATGTAAAATGAGCAAGAGCTGTTGTTTGGAAACCATGGTCCATGGTGTGGGAAGTATCTGTGAAGCAGTGCATGGGGAGGGTGAGCTGATGGAGGGGCTGGTGAGCTCAATGAGGCCTAAGGGAGCAGCCACAGCTGACGTGCAAAACCAGCACTGTCTGCCTTTCCACCACTCTGACTTTGGAATTGTTTGTCTGACCACAGAGAAGTGTTGGTTTGATGTCTCAGGCATCAAAGACACATCACTGTTCACAGAAGGATTCTGGAAAGTCAAAAAATGGATGAGGGTGATTAAGGACAGCGCTAAATATTCCTCTGGTGAAGCTGCTGGAATTATATCAAGGCTAATGTTGGCAGACACTTTTGGGAAGCCTGTTATATGAAAAACAGTAGCAAGAGAAGTAGTGCCAAAATCTGCCTGGTCAGTGGGTAGGAAAAATCATTTGGGGTTTGTGGCCTTCATTTCCAGATGACCTATATTGTGTTAACCAGCATAATGTCTACTTGTAACGCTATACTACCCGGCTTTTCCAGTGCCCAGGCAAGAGTCAGGCAGATGGCATCTCATCTCTTATCAAATGGTGTCCCTGAAGCCTTCTCTCCCCTCTGAGAAGGCAGGGTGTGGGGCAAAGGCTGGCCTTGCTTGGGCCATCTTGCCAATATCTAGAGGAACCCTGAGCAGCACAACCAAACCAATTCAGGAGGCCAAGGTTGCAACAGGGAAAATTACATGCAATGCTTTCCCAGCAAGATCCCATTTGTGGCTTAACAGCAGTTGGAAACTTAAATGAATGGAAATGGTGAGTTCTGAAGAAAACATCATGTCTTTTGTGCCTCTTAATTGATGCTTCAAACATGTTCAGTAGACTAATTGAAAATATCCCAAATAAACACCAAAATGGAAGACAGGTTAACTTGTTCCTCGAATGAACAAATGTACTCAGAGAGGAATTTTGTCAACTCATACTCTGCCTGTTGCACTATGAACATCAAGGTGTAAAAAGCATCTCTCACTAACACTTTTGTGAGAACCACCACCCCTCTCCAGCTGGTTTTGGTGGGAGAGAGGGTAAGGAAGTATTTTTGGGTGGTGTGCTCTTTCCTTAGTTTAAAACCTTTTTCTCTCTAGCCACCTGAAGACTGATTCCAGGTGTGGTGTAGATGCAGCAGGGGACGACTGCCTGGTTACTCAGGATGTGCTTGCTCCACCTATCCTCTGTGTCAATACAAATGTCTGACCCAGTGAATACTTTGTTCTCCAGCAGCATGCAATTTTTACACCCTTGAGGAGGTTGACTCCATTTCCGTCATGCTGCTAAAAGTCTTGGGGACTTTTAGTTTTGAAAAATGAGCCTCTCCAACCGTTCTTGATCTGTAGTCTAATCTGAAAACACTATGTACTACAAGGCCTTTGGCTTGGCTTCTGCTTAGTAATTTAGCAGGTCTTTCATGTTTTTTGTCTAAATCATATAACGAGAAACTGAGAAGCCTAATAGACGTGTTCGGAAATTTTAATGTGAGATGATACCAAAATACTGAAAAAGAAACTTAAGCCTTGCCTTATGGAGCGGTGATTGTAGAGGGAGACTGTACTCAAGAGTTTTCATCTGCTCTGAACCTGTCAGTGCTTTATGTGAAGGCAAGTCCGTTTGAGAAAGATTTAAGTATTGCCTGATGGCTTTGCTTTCACAGCCTACATTTTCCCAGCTAACACTGTATTCTCCATCTGAAATGATCAGGACTTTTCCATAGCTGAGCAATTTTCTTTTTTTTATCTCACCAGTCACATGGTGTATACAGTGTTATACCATGTTCCTCTAGTAACTGCTGGACTGTATTACCTTTGCGTAGAAAGAGGAGTTTGTCCAGATTGGGTTTGTTTTGACTTTGTATGGAAACCTTGAGCTAACACTGGTAAGTTACTGCACCCCAGAGGTAGTTAGGGGCTGTTTGTGCTATCCTCATTCATGGAAGGCCACCGCTTATAAGGAAGCAATATGTCACTAATCAGAGTTTGATGTCATTCATTTTGTTAGCATTTGGACCTCCTTGCACAGCAAATGTGGGCAACAAAAGCCAGAAGCTAAAAAGCAATTTTTTTTTTTTAAAGGCAATAATTTACAACATTTGATCTTTCATCAGAAAGAATAAAGTCAAGAAAACAGTAATTACTGGCAAGAGTTGGAAGTGTGTCCATCACTAAGCGTATGCACTGCCAAGGCACAACTTCTCCACTCCTAGAAAAGTTCAGGCAAACCAGACAGGATGATTTTGTCTTTTAGTTGCCAGTTGTTTAGCACCCGGATGGTCTGTATGCAGTTTGTGTGTGTGTGTGTGAGACCTAATTGGATGAACTGAAATGGCACTGACGGTGTTGAGCCCAGTATGGAAACGCTAGGTTATGCACCTAGCAACGTGTTTTTGGCGCACTTGCCACATTGGCAATCACACTACGCTATCTTGTTGCTCACCCTGCATTATTCACAATACATCTAGGTTATCTATTACTAGCAGCAATCCCAAATCTCTGTTTTCTAGTGATAGGAAATAAAATGAAAGACATTTCTAGCATTTGGACAGGTGCTTGAGATGTGCAGCTGCACTGAGAGATCTGAGCAGAAGCCTGAGCTTTAGTATCTGCTGAGTTTGACCTGAATTTGCCACTAATTTCACAGTGACTTTGTTTTTGCTGCCACTTAAGTGTGCACTTACAGGTGAGCATGTTCAGCAGAGACAAATGTAGATTCCCTCATATTGTGGTGCCAATGTGTGTGTGTATGTGGGTGTCCAAGCACAATCATGGCTATTATCCACGGGCCAAAGCTTTTCTCCAGACGTTGCAGTTGGGTGAGGCATTTGTGGAACAATGCATGGACCATCTGAGTTGGCTAGCTGACACCCATATCCATGTACATCCTGCAAGGACGTGCTATGGCCAGGCCAGAGGGCAGCAAGGGGAACAAAACCATGAATCAGCATGTTTATTTCTGTCCTGAAGTACATGCTTTGATAAGCCATGGGCATAGGTAGCCCTGGAGAAACTGCTAGTTCCCTCTTTTCATTAGTACTAATTGCTTCTCTCCTGTACTAATGGTGGTAAGGATTCAGGCAGCAGGTTGACCCTTGTGCAGGGCATGTGACTGAGAGAGATCACAGATCTTCCTTACAGCCTCCCTGTGCTGGGTCCTCCTGTCCCATCCTGACTAACTGCTGCTTTTGTTCGGAGTGAATGCTCTTCTGTGCAGCTCTTGGCTTTCTGCAGATGTTGCAACTTGCCAGCAGTTCTGGTGATTTTCTGTGTGGAAGAAGTGGGAGTAATTAAAATACTTACTGAATTGCAGCGCTGTGGATTTGTGGTTAAATTCAGAAATTACAGAATTTTGGAATTCTGCTATAAAGAATATTCCTTGCCTAGTGCAGTGCATCCTTGTCTGGCTTTTCCAAATGGTGATTTTCACTTTGCTGCATTTATTTAATGTTCAGCAGTGTAACTGCAGAGCCCTGTTTGTGTTACAGAAAGCGCATACAAGAGACAGATCTCTGGAAGCTGTAATTCAAGAAGACTAAATACATCTGGTTTTGGGATTTTGTTTCACCAGTTCTTACCTTATATACTGGACGAGCAGAAGTCCTGTGGCAGGGATCCCTAACTTGAAGACCAGATCTAAGTCTGGAATTGTCTTTGGATTTAGCTCTGTTTTGGTGAGTTACAGGATCTTACAGCTGAGCTTCTGTGTGTGAGCAGTCAGTGTAAGGTCAGTGGTTAATTTCCATAAAGTACTTCACTAACAAGAGGCTTTAGAAGCCCAGTGGAGTGCACAGCCTGTTCCTTCAGCAGCTGGTGGGAGCCCGTGCAAAGTGTATCACCCTAGGGGACATCTGCCCAGAGCTGCGGCGGTGGCCTCACTTCCTCCGCCTGCTGCAAAGCCCCGCTGGTGGACCCTGGGAGGAGCCTGTCCTGCTCTGCCTGGAGAGACCCATGACCGTGTGAGACACAGCACGTCTCAGAAACGGGCTGGAGGGAGCACACCAGGGAAGCTGCAGAGGGAACCTCAGGCTTTCTTAAATGGAGAAGCTTTTCATTTCGTTTTCTTTGTTTTCATTATTACAGCTTAAAATAAAAAAGCAGAACAGGAGTGAAAAAATAAAACTTCAACAAAGTGCAGCTCTGTTTCACTCACTGACATTCTGCAAATGTATCAAAGCTCTTTTCATCCAAGTGCTTAAAAAACTCTACTATTTAAAGGTAGCTCTTTTAAGTGCCTGTTAGAGTAGTTTTTCAGACGATTGCTTGCTTGCTTACCAGATAGTTCACTACAGGCCTGCTGCAGAAATATGCATGGGGAGGAAAAGGGAGACTCCCTCCTTAGGTGAAGCTCCCGCAGCGGTAATGTTAGAACCCTCGGAAGAAGTGGTTATTGTCTAGCAGCAGCTGCTTTTAAAGTTTGTAAAACAAATATAACTGGCTACAGCACAAGAGCAGTGAAAGTAAAGAGCTGTGATGTCAGAGGCTGAAGACAATTCATTCCTTTCATTTAGATCATTTTCGGCTACAGAACTGCATTAAAGATTAGAAAACCATTGTTTTAGGTGTGTGTATGCATGCACATTTCTTTAAAGTCCTGATATAGAAACAGATGAGTTGCATCCGCCCCTGCAAGTGCCATATGTTTATAGCTGAGTTATAAAACACTTCAAAGCAGGAGCTTGTAATGAAAATAGTAACACATCCTTAAGCATGTTGATGGTAAGAGGCACCACCATAAGGGTTTTACAAGATACATCTTCTTTTTGCTCTGGCTCTGGCTTTGGCTTCTGCCTGAAGTGAAGCTTGTCATTTCTGTTCTTCAAACCAATTGAATCTTCAATGGCATCTAAGAAACCCTGGGTGTTGTCTCACAGTTGGTGCCAGTATGTAGCACAGTAATGTTTTTGATATCTAAAAGTTTTACAATTGCAATATGGAAATGACAGCCCTTTTCAGAACATGTAACTTTTCCTATGTGTGTGTGATACAGTGCATATTTTTTCCAGCTTCTTCCCTACTTCTTATGTCCTGAAATAAATCCAAATATGTAGCAACTGTTCTAGTTTGGGTGCAATCACTACACATGTTTTTGTTAAAATTTCTCCCATGATAAACTTAGCTTCTAGTCATTAACTTTAGTCTTACTCATTTTCTTAAAAATTTTAGTGAGCTTCTGACTTTCCTATAGGCAACAATAGACATTTAACATTGGCTGTAGCTAAAACCTTTCACCCAAGTTCTTGTGAGCACTTTTGGAGTGGATCCTTCTCTTCTGGTAGCAAGCTGCAGCTAGCTTGGGGCCGGAGCAGGGACGCTGTGCAGCATTTCACAGCTGCTCAGGGGCGTGGAGCTTGTCTGTCACACTTGAGATGGCAAAGCAGATCTGTAGCCCGGGTGAAGTGATGCAGTCTGGACTTGAGCTGTGATCCCAGGGGATAACATACTCACTCTGCAAAGCAGCACAGGCAGCGAACAGCAGCACTGAACACAGGAATGCTGCTATTATGTTGGACATGGGTGAACCTTTCCTGGGGCTCACTACCACAGTCTTTCCATTCTCTTGCATGGCATCTAGAAACAATGTTTTTCCATGGTTGGTTGTTGATGTTGTTGTTGTGTTTCCTTGTTGTTCCCCACAAAACACGATATTCTCTGTCAAAAAGTCTCCTGGTGTTATGCCAACAGCCCACTGCAGCCTGGTGCCCCAAGTGAACCATGTGGGATGAAACTATGTTGACTGTAGGGTGAAAAATATGCCTGAAGAGGCTCAAAGACAAGGCAGGGAGTGTTCATGGTCAGACTCTGGGGCCACGCTTTCACAGGAAAGTAAAAAGGGGACCATGTTGCTTTAGGGTGAGATGCTCAACCAGCTGCTGATGGGAAGGAAGATACTGAAGAAATCCTTTCAAAATGAAAAAAAAAAGTAAGTTTATGTCGCTGTTCTCTCCGAGACGCGGCATGAAGAAGTCAGAGGCACTCGTCCATCTTGATATCTTCCAACTGCACTTTATTCAAAATCCCGCGTCTTTTATACACACAGACTTAAGTATCATATTATTGGCTAAGATCAATGACACCCTCTTAAACCTACTGGCCAGTTAAGGATAACAACAAAAGTCCAGCCTCTTTATGGAAATGCACAGCTGCACAGGTGTTTACATTCCTGAATTCTACAGATCTTACAAACAGCACCGCAAACCGTGAGAAAGCTTCCTCTCTGTCTCAAAATTGCAGTTAATATGCCTGGGTTTTTCTGCTCAGGCTTTTAACAGGATCCACAAGTTTAAATTAGATGTTAGGAAACAATTGTGAGGGTGGTGAGGTGCTGGAAGAGGCTACCCAGGGAAGTTGTTGATGCCTTGTGTCTGGAAGTGTTCAAGACCAGAGCAACTTGGTTTATTTCAAAGTGTCCTTGCCCACATCAGGGGGGTTGAAACGATATGATCTTCAAGGTCCCCTTCCAAACCAAACCATTAAAAAAAAAATTTTAAAAAATCCCAGTGATAGAGAAAATAAGGTGACTTGTCTGTTTCTATCTTCTGAGCTGTGGTGTGACCAGTGGTTATTACAACTGGGGCAGTAAAAAACAGTCTGATAGAAGATGGACTGCTTTCCCCTCTGATGGAAGAGCAGTATTACACAATTCCTTTCATATCTTTAGCAAGTCTCTTCTGCCAACCTCCCAGAAACTTCCTAATTTTCAGTGTGCCCTGGAAGGCTCAGGGAAGGCAGGTGCTGAGTCAGTTGATGGGCAGAGTGGGGAACAAAGCCACCTTCAGAACCTCAGGCCAAGGACACGAGCTGCAAGCTGGGACAGCACAGTGCAGGGCAAGATGAACTTGGGTGCCCTCAGTTCATGACCTTGACAGCTCTGTCCTTTCAATAAGCCAGACAGGGGCTCAGCTGCAGTATTTCTAGTTACGATTTCACATCTGTGTGCGTGAGGAATGCCTTGGTGCAAACGTTAGGTGAGAGCAGTAGTCTGGGGCATAACCTACACAGTCTCTGCAAAGTCGCCACCTTCCTAAAAGTCTGCAGTTCATGCAGGGGGATCTAATACTCTTTCTTCTCCAAAAGGGCACCAGAACATTTAACTCAAAATCCTGAAGCTTCATGATCTTATTTATTAGGTTTGTTTCCAAAGACTCAGGGTTTTTTTAGGTTTCCCTCTAACCTGCCTTCCCTTTGCATTGCTCCCAGTGAGAGATGACTTTCTCAGGTTAGGGCCCTATTCTTCACTATAATGGTATCCCAAAGGGGACTTACAGCATGTAACTCAGGTGGAAACAAAAAGCAAAATCTGTGCAATGTCTGTCCAGTCTTTACACATGGCTGTACTTTTGTGAATGGTGGGAGTTTACTTCAGTAAAGTTCAGAACTGAAAATAATGATGAGAGACGTACTGCTTTGTTTTAGACTAATCTCAAATACAGCAGTAGTATGTTACCCAAATAAATCACTCATTGCAAGCTGCTTTGTGGCTTCCTGTGATAATTAGTAATACCTGAATTGAAGTTGTTGAAGTTGACAGATGTTTGTATTACACTGGTGTCTGAGGACCACAGCATGGCCCATGTCTTCTTGAATCACCTATGCCTTCAGAGTAGGTAGTGGAATTGAAACAGAAAGAAAAAGAATTCTCCTATGCCAAGCTATATGGCATTTCCCTGGTGGCTCCTTTCCTTCCTGTGCCTGTTACCTTTTCAAGAAGGGAGAATGGCTTCTGCTGGGCAGTATATTCTGGCTAAGCAGTCTATATCTCCATTGTGCAGATAGTATCAATGTGGTAGCATATGAACCTCAGATGTAAATTGCAATAACATCGTTTATATAGCATTTGAAAGGAAAATTAGGTTATATGTTTGTAATACTTGTGAGTTAGATTACTGTCATCCATAGTGCAGAACAAAATGGGAGGGAACAGGAGCAGCAGGTTGTTTAGCTTTCTGCCACAGCTGGAGAAAATCAGCTTTTCCTGAATAGCATTGCTGTTAGCACTAGGTTTGATATCCATGCATTTTGGTTCCTCAACAGTGGGACAATGGATGAGCTGGATCCTATTATTAACTTGTCTCAAAATGCCATGTAAAATTAATAAGTATAGAGAAAGAGTATTTCAGATCTTGAGAGAATTAAAGAGTGTCAGAGACAACATGGACCTAAATATGTAATGGGAAGTAAGCTGCATTCAGGGATTTCTGCAATAAAGATAATGGAATCTTGAAATGCAAGAGGGTCAGTGAACTTTTGTTTTGATCTTGTCTGTTCTGTAGAAACTGCTCTAATGATGGATATAGTTACAAAACATTGGTATCCTATCATGTTTGCAACACGACTCAGGTGATACTGATAGGAACGACCTCTGCCTTGACCACATTCCCAGACTGTGGCCCTCTGAGTTCTGTTGTTAAAATGCCAATTGGGAATTCAGTTTAAACATCGTCTGGGCTCAGTAAAACTAAGTGATGCTTCTGGTGAAGCTGTACTGAGTGACTTGTTGGTCTTCTAAATAATTTTCTGCTAGGATCACATTACAATCAATTGCCTCAAATATGGCCTAGCCGAGGTAATTTCTTCGTCTGATTTTGACTTATCTTTCCTCTCCTGTGTGCCTTTCCTGAAAAACCAAGTTTAATGTCTTGTTCCTAAACTATGACAATTTGTATGTTTCTCTCAGCTCATAGTAGAACTGACTGTGGGAATTAACTGCTATTGAGCAACATTTTCTGAAAAGGCAAAAAAAAATGCCATTGTTTGCATTGTAGAGACTTTTTAATTAGCATAATTTAATCAGGTGTTTTGTTTTGTTTTTCCAGGGTAACCCTGTGTAATCTACGGGACACAGTAGGGAGCAGCCAGCCAGGGCAGTCTTCAGGTTTAAGCTTTGGGAATTCCCCTGGCTTGAGTGCTGACAGGAGTCTTCCAGGTGACAGCAAGACTGAGACATGAGAGAAGCACCTCGACATGGCTTCTGAAGAGGTTAGCTGGAATGGAAATTTTCCCGGATCATGCACTTTCCTGGCGAATTTCCTATAGGTAAAGCAAATTTCTTACAGGTTATATCCAGTACTAAATATGGCATTGTAAACTAGAAACCTGGGAGAACTGAGGAATCTTGTCTGTTCACTCAAAATGTTTTAAACTCTGTTGACCTGAAACATGTATTGTCATTCCTGATTCAAAAGTTTTCCAGTTAAAGTCATGTGCAAAAGAGACTGTTCCCAACAGTTATCAGTTAACAGGGGCCTCTACTTTTCCCAAAGAGCGCTACAAGTCTCTTCTGAGCAAGCAGCGGCTGCCCTTAGTGATGACTTCTGAGCCAGGTGGTGGCAGATTGGACGATGCTATAGGTTATTTAAGGCCCTTTTTGCTGAAGCATAATCAGTTCCTAGGTGATCCTATAGCAGTATCTTTTTTTTAAGGTAGAGAACCATCAGCAGGACCTTCAGCTTCTAGGATGAGACAAAGGGGTGTCTCTGTCACTTGTGGGTGTTCTGTTCACCCATACATGACCCAACAGCCAAGATCTTACAGGGAAAGGAGGCTGATTACACCCAAGAGATTCCTCCTATGGCAGGAAGTCAACAAAAGAGCCATGTCCAAAGAACCTTAGGCTTTGTTCTGGTAGAATGCATAGGTTTGCTTTGTTACACTGATTCATGATGTGAACTGTGCTCAGAAAGACAAAAGTCAACACAGGCTGCTGAAACTTGCATTAGGACTGGGGTAGTTTTACTGGCTTAATAACTCATTTTTGCATGATAGCCTCCATTGAGTGCAAGAGAATTAATAACTCTTCTCTTTGGTTGTATTGATGTATGTCTCCAGTTATTCCAGCCAGTCCTACCCAAAATGCAAGCAGCTCCTCCATTGATGTTCTTTTAATATGCAGCATGAGTAAAAATATTTCATTTATAATTGCCACAAACATAGCTTGCAACTGTTTGGAACGCTTGCATATTTGCACTAGCTTTGTTTAGCTTGGGAAACAAGAGTGAAATCATAGTCTTCAGCACAAACTACCAACAAAGTGGTCTTGCTCCATGCTTACTTACATGATTACTTTGGTGCCTAAGTTCAACAGAACAATGAATAATTATTTCCATATAATGTTTCCCTTATTTTCAAATATTTCTGTACATTCAAATAGCAAACAAAAATCACTACATTCACATTTAGAGTAAATGAGCAGAATACAATATGTGTAGCACTGAAACAGAATGATCTTCATACATGAAGTCCAAATGATTCATGGTCATGTGCAGGACACATGCAGAAAACCAGACCAAATGCAGCAGTTGGAGTCACTGGAGAGCTACATAGGAATTTGGAGTGGGAAAAAAAGTAAACAATGTGTATTATTCATCATTTGTCATTTGCAGTTGAGGAAATGGAATGCCTCTGACACATCTGAAGAAGTTCATGGTTTATTTGAAGTAGTGAAAGAACTATAAAGCCAAATAGTAATATAACCCCTGGGGATGTGTTGCTACAGTCTTTTACATAGCATTAGAGCCACTATAAATAGCTGTACTGAGATAAAAATCCTGGCAAATATTTGGCATTAAATGCTTGAGATATGAAACTCTTCATTCTTTGAAGTCGAGAGACATTAGTTTTGTACAGCGCCATATTACTAAAAACTTCTACCTTTATTTGAAAATTATTCCAATTCTCTTTCACCCTACAGCCATCATCTTTTTACTGGAGATGCCCCAGATGATGAACAGTGTTAGCCACAGCCCCTCGGCTTTGTGGCCCTGTTGTTGCAGCATGAGAGCCCCTTTAATTCACAGCAGGCATTGTGTGAGGTTTGCTTTTGACCTGGGAGAATACTGCCACCATTCACTTGCAGCAGCCACTACAAAGAGAAGCATTCCATAGAAACTGGCCAGATGGAACAAAGTACACAATGATTTAAAAAAAACCAGTTGTTACCTATATTCAGTAGTCATTGTGGAAATGTAGTGAGCCAATTTGAGTAGTTGTTTTCCAAACAGCTATTAACTTAATTTCTGCATGCAAGCCTAAATAAGCAAAGGTGTACCTTCTTGAACTGGGAATGCCAAATACTCCTGAGAGGCAGCATCACTTTAACAAATTATAAGTATGTAGCCATTCATGCCTGGACTTGATCCTGTTCAACCTGACATTCATGGCATGAACACTCAGTGTTTTCTTCCTCCTGCTTCATTGCAAGTTACTTGCTTTGCTTTGTAGACCAGGAATTCCATGCGTTAGAGCATGGATGGAAAAAAGATGATGAGGGTTTAGAGAAAACTAAACAAAGAACTCACCTGTCATGGGTCTAAACCCCAGAAAGCACATGCTCTCCAAGTATGCTTGCTATGGCCTTTTAAATAGCACTCAAGCCACTGAGAATAGCTGGGCTCAGACAAAAGTAGGTGTCACTGGTGAGGTAGTTTGGGGCTGTATGTTATATAACTGCTCTAAAATTCAGTTCAGTCAAGAAGCTGAACACAGCAAGTAACATGGAATAGTGCTCTGAGGAGAACAAGAACCACATGTCAATGTGACCAGGGTTAAGTTCAGGTTTTGGGAGGGTTTTTTGTCATCCTCTTGCAGTTTAAACACCAAGTTTCTTTATCTTTTAAATGTCTCTTTCTTTATTATTAATATTAGACCTTACCTTGGCACCCATTATTATTTTTCTCCCTATACCAGATGATTTTAGCAGCTAGCTTCAAGAATGAGGGTGCACACTTCAGCTGGCTTTAGACACAACAGTTCCAAATTCCTGCACAGTTCATGGTGCTGGGTTCACTCTGGCAGTTTGGCCATAGAAATCACCAACCATTTAAGCAGAGCTCAAACCCAGCTTGGCAGTGCTGCTTATCGCCTAGAATGAGCACAGCTGAAGCTCAGGCATGCCTAGTGAGTTATTCCTATGCATGCTGCAGGGCAGGCACATCTGTGGTTTGCAATGTGTGCAGCCAACTAGCCCAAATGACAGATAAAATGTTCCCTTTTACCCATTACCACTGAAGTCTCTGCCACCCTTCACAAGTGACTCAGAACCTACTAACATTTTCTGTGAGAGGAGTATATGGCCTGGCTTGCCTATTCTTAATTTTTCCCTTCCCAAATGGTAGATGCTTGCAATGCAGTGTGATGACTTCCCAGATGCACATCTCCTTTGCAGTCTTAACATGATTCACATGAGGTTATGCTGTCCATTATATTCTTCATTGTTTCTCAACAGTGGAGGTATCTGTTGTTATGTGTTGCTGAAAGCAGGATAGCCCCTAGCCTTCCTGCCAAAAGAGTTAATGCTTCTGAATGGGTCCAAGCTTCCCCTTCCTTGTCCAGCTGGTTTTTCTGCTCTTGTGCTGGAGTTGGCAGTTGCGATGAAGTCGCCTGCAGATTTCACTGCCCTGGTCCCTTATGGGCTATATGCCACATACATTGCCTTTCAGTGCATGCATGCTAAAGATTTCCTAGGACAGAAAAGCCCTAGAAGGTTTCTGCACAGACTCTGAGTAAAAACATAGACGAAAGAGGAAAAGCAGGATTGAAAGCACTCATTTAAGCTCATGGAAATAAACATTTACAGCTTTTCTGACCTTTTCCTATAGGTCATCTCAAGCCCTCCATCAAGTTCTCTGTGATTTAAAATTTAGAGCAATGCTTCCTTTAGGCTGTTACATTGAAGTCCAGATGTGAGTGAATGTTGAGACTCAATCTCAAATTTTCCACCAACTTCCAAATTCTTAACCTGCAGGCAATTGCAAGAATGTTGGCTGCACTCGCCTATTCATTGATCCCATACAGGGGCTCTTCATATGTAATGGCAGAGGGATGATGTAATTTCCCTCTTACTGCTTTGAAGTAGAGAATTTACTAACAATTTTTTGAGACCCTGCTTTTGGCATGTTTTATTCTAGTCTTTACTTTCCAAGATATTTTCTTATTTACTCTACTGAAATACTATCCACATATAGGATAAAGAAATATTTCTTACTGCCTAAAATTTATACTTCTGCTGCAACATTAAATATTCTGCATCTGTTCTTCACTTAGACTACAGGCCTGTAGCACAATGACTTGCACAGAATCACTTAGCAAGGGTGATGCAAATAGGACTTTGGCAAGCCAGTTCGGACTTCAGTCAAGGAGGTAGG
>WEKY01032865.1:16540-33423 GCA_013390045.1 Picathartes gymnocephalus
AGGAACAGGTCACATGGCTGCAGGCCCAGGGACAGGAATGAGCATGTTTTCATGCTGTACTCCTTCTGGTTTGTGCTAGCAGGGAAAGAGTCTCTCCCCCAGCCTGAGATGCAGCTGCCCAGCCTGACTAGCAACACTATTTGGCATTACTGGCCTACTGTGTTTCTGCAGCTCCAGCTCAGACGTCATCCTCTGTTTCTGCTCAGCAATTTCCTTTCCAGATCCTTCCCATCCCCCTGCTGAAATTTTGTCCAAGAACTCATATTTCTAACACCCCAGAGATGTAATTCTTGTGTCTACAGTGTCATTCATAGACTAGACAGCTGTGTTGCACATTCTTCAGTGACTATCAAGCCTCAGGCCCATCTTGGGCCTGTTGGCTGTTTTGGCTAAGGCTGTGAACTCTACTCATGCTCTTAGATCATATTCAGGACTGAGGAAACCATCCTGTACTCATCTGTGTATGCCATTAAAAGGTATACATTGATGTAGTATGTTTATTATTGTTAATAATTTGTTAATAATACCTGCTGTAACAGGTAATGTAATGTAACAGGTTTAGTCGGGTTTTTTTTTTAATCTAATCTTATTTTGTCATAGGTGTAGAAGCACATATGATTGAACATCTCTCCTCAAAGAGCAGAAATACAGATTCTTGAGACATCAAGGCAGGAAAACAGTACATGGATTCTTCAAGTGGCCATGCCACTTAGAGATAAGGACTTCAAACTCAAATCTGTGACCCCAATCCCACCACTCTTCTCTCTGAAGGTTTCAGGAGATGGAAGTTTGTGGGTGGGTGTTGCCTCTTGACCCTTCCTGAAACTTCATGGTCACCGGAAAAATCACACTAAATCACTCTGCTGGTGCCTCTTGCACATCCTGTGTTTCTTTAAACTTCCCAGTTCCCTTTCTTTCTCTCTCCACCTCCTCAGCCCCATCCAGCCTTGCACAAGCTGTTCTGAGGTTGCACTCCCTGCTGCACACTGGCCCTGCTGTTAGGCCGTGCTGTACCCTGGGATTTCTCTCCTTGCCCATAGTCAGCAGTCTTTGCTGAAGCTGTTTTCTAACGGAACACTATCCTGAGCTATAAAATTATGTAGAAACATAGGAAACTTTCCAAAATCAGGCACATTTTTAAATGCTTTGAATTTCATATGAGAATGAATCATAGAAAGAGTCATTTTCTTCTCATGCTGAATAGGGAACTGCATTAAAATTGGGAAGGAAAATGACTTGTATAGCAACTTTATTTATTTCATGTTAAAGCAGCCACTGCAAGCTTTTTCAACTCCTCCTCTACCTTTTTTTGCTTAATTTTGAGAAAAAGACACAATTCTCCTTCCCCCCACTCCCTCCCAAGAAATATCTTGCTTTGAGGTTGAATTAAAGATTTTAATCCACTGTGAATGCTCCTTACCAAAAACCAGATTAACTGTTTTAGGTTGACTTATAACCAAATAATATCTCAGTGTCACCAATGAACTGACTGAATCCATGACTCACACAGCTCAAGGGAAAGGCCTGCTTTGAGTCCAGGACTGGATAATTGACTCAATGCTCCGTTCAACTTCAGTGATCCTTGGAGAGAGAGTACATTTGAATCAGCTACAGCTCGGTGACATTGTCAAGTGCCCAGCCAGCCATGCCGGGGGCACAGGTGTGGTTGGCAGTGCCTGCTCACATCCATATCTTAAAGGTCTGCCACGGCAGCCTCTAATTTCTGTGTCCAGGGGCAGGTGAGCTCTGAGTGTGGTGTTCTTTCCCAGAAGTGATGATCACTACCTCAGCTCCCAGCCCCACTGATTCTGTGAGCAAATGACCCCAGGTAGCTCGTCTGAACCAGGCCTGCCATTTGACAGAGCCCTGTGTTCAGCTACTAGGCTGCGGCCTGCTGCTTCACTTCCAAATTTTATTAATCTCAGTGTATATTTTTGTCAGTTGTGCTTCTCAGTAGCTGGTGGGTTTTGCGCTACAAGGAACAGTCTTCAAAGGCAAGCCTTGAGGGGCCTGAACTTGACACCATTCCTTTGCACTTGTGTCGTGAAACCAAGTGCAGGTGACAATTTAAAAGCTTCTGCATCTCTTTGCACTGGGTTGTGTTTCAGGCCTTTTCTCAGTGAAGGGAAATAAAGTGTCTGGAACCTGCACTGCTCAAGCGGCTCCTTAGTGCTGATGTCCCCAGCTGAGCAGGAAAGCAGCCAGGCCTGCACAGGTATTTGCATTTTAATGTGACACAAAGTACATCTCGATGCCAGCACAAAAGGAGGAGGAATGTGCTCAAGGTAATGCATTTGACCATCCTAGGAGGGTGCCAAGTGGCTGGGTGGGATTTCTCCAGCTAACGGGAGATTTGGGCTCTGTGTTGTGAACAAGTTTGACATGCCTTGTAATCTCACTGTATCTTCACCGGCAGAAGTTATGTAAGTTGTGATTGTCCTATTGTCCCCAGCCCCTGGAGAAGGGATTTCTTCCACCTTCTCTGAGGCAAAAAGAGGAGTGTTTTGGGATGCTTCCTTTGCCCTTCACTTCACATTTTTACTGGGACACTCATCTGAATGATGTCCTCAGCCACAACAACAGCTCTGGGGTGGTCACTGTCTCTCCTGGCTCTTGCTCAGTGGCAGCCCTGGAGAAGGGAATCAGCTACTACCATGCTTACATTACACTGAGGTTTTAGGATCTGTACCAAAATCATTTAAGTCTTGTAAAATTTGAATGATTTTGTTAAGCATGTATTTAACTGAGGTTATGCAGCTTATTCTCCTGGAAGATAAGGGAGGGCAACATGGCCAGGGAATGACTCATTCCATCACCTTTGAGGAAGAAGTGAGTCAAGTTGAACCATTCTCTACAGGAGACTTCCCATTCTTCCGAAGGACAATAAGCAAAGAGAAATTCAAAGCGCAGAAGGGAACATGTAAGCCAAGATGAAGCAGGAGAAAAAAAGATTGAGGAAAACATAGAGACAGAAGGAAGGACTAATCACCGTGAAGCAAAAGTGTGACTGTGGAAGGAAACCCACCCAATGACAGAGGGAGTGATACTGGGAAATCTCTCTGGATATGGATTTGCTGCAAGGGCAAATCACTGAGTAGCTCTGCTCCTCTGACAGCACCTTCTGCTGCACAGTGTTGTCCTCATGTTCAATATTTCTTGTTCAGTGGATACCACAGGTGAAGGCAGACAATGGAAAATATGTGTGAGTTCAGTTATTCAAGACAGAAGAACTCACACCATATTGTACCTTGTAGTTCAAATGAGTCAAGCACACTCGGAGAAAAATGCAAACGTTTTTCAACATCTCTTTCTCTCTGTCACTGTCTTAGAGTTGGATGTTTTGGGTAGCAAAGCACAGGATATAGTGCATAAACCACCATAATTTTTTGAGGCTAAATCCCTGGCATCTACAAAAAAACTTTAATTAGAAATATGGCATCTTGCATAGGGTTTGGGTTTTGTCACATTCCACTGTTTTGTTCCTTTTTTATAACAAAAATATATCCATCAAATATTGCTTATACTTCTCCCTCTCTATAAAACTTCTATCTTCACAGATTCTCCCTGACATTTCCTTACCTTTGGCTTTTCTCTTTCTATAGCAGCTCTGGAAGACCTTCCCCCTCCTTTCAGAAAGGTATCTGTTGCAAAATTAACCTTACTTTTTCACTGGAAATGTGAAAGACTGTCTCACACCATTCCTTGTGTCTGGCCTTGGAGTCCTCCCCTGACCCCTCCAATCCACTCAGGGCCACAGCACACACAGAGCTGGAGGGAAGCAATGTTCCTATCAGGTCTTCTGAGGCCCCACAATGCCCTGCACCTCCCGTCTGCTGTCGGGGAGAGTCATATGAGAATTATTTCCAGAAGAGGGAAGTAATTGAAAATAGGTCCAAGGGGCCGGATGCAGAGCTTGGGACTTTTGTATAGACTGTGCACTATCTAAAAATCCAGGAGTCCATCATGGGCAGGCTGTTTCAGAGTCAAAACAGCACCTGTTTGGTCAATCAATTGGAAGGGTAACACAGCTCCAAATTTCTAACACTGGCTAAGCAGCAAACAGGAGTCAATTGGCAGGAGATATTAAGCCAGATATCCTTCTCTCTACCTCCCCAGTGCCTGAATCAGAGCTGTACCCTGGCTGTTCTACATCCCCTCAGGACACAGAGTGTAGTGACCTCCTTTGTGCTGGGGTGAACAGGTCTTGCTGCTGGGAAGGTGTTTTCCACCATGCCTCAGCTACCCTCTGCCACTGTCTCCTTGCTGCAGCTCAGAGGGTTTCTCCATAAAAGGGTCTTGGGTCTAGGTCTCCCACCAGATAGGCTACAAGGTTACAAATTCAGATTTTCTTGATTTTTAGTGGTTTTGGTAGTTTGATTTTGTTTGTTTGTTTGTTTGCTTGGTTGGTTGGTTGGCTGGTTGGTTGGATTTGGGTTTGTTTCCTTGGCTGGTTTTTGTTTGGTTGGGGTTTTTTCCCTTCTTTGGTGTGTTTTTATGTTTGTTGTTGTTTGGGTTGGTTTGGGGTTTTTTTTTGTTTGTTTTTTTGTTGCCAGCCCCCAGCTTCAGGAAACTCATAATTTAGACTCATAAGAGAAAAACTTTCAAAGTGTTGGGTAAAGGATGTCCCTACCTGGAAAACTCAGCTGGGGAGGAGTGGACCTGCAGGAGCTGCAGGGACCTGACTGCATTGCCTTCAGGCTGAAAAGGAACACAGATTTCCAATTTCCTACATAAGCATTCTGCCACTAAGACTAAGAGCTGACTTTATTTATTTACCTACAATTGCAGTTTTGTTTCACATTTTATTGATGGCACACATAAACACATAAAATTTATTCTCTTAAGGATGTGCAAAGGAGTTGGAAATGTTCTAGGTATTGGTAAAAATGCATATGACTGATTATTCTCATTTTTAAAACATGCAACTTGAAAATACTTCTTGGTCTGGGGATAAAAAATTCTGTTTGAGTTTGGCGACCAATCACACAGTCCAGCTATTGAACAAGCAGTAGTTGTGGCACAGCATTCACAAGTACACAGTCTGCAAGATGTTCCCATGCATTATTCAGTGAATAATTCTAAATAATGAAAACACTGAAATCTGTGTGCAGTTGTAATATGTGGGACCAAATTAAATGTGTTATTTAATAGAAGAAGCTGACCCAGCTCAAGTGGAGACCAGCACGAGCTGTTCAGAGACCTGTGGGTCTATGTAACATGAATTTATTGTGTGCTAGCAACAGTAATCGAAGTCCAGCAATCACTAGTGCATGGTAGGTATCATTCAAAGTGATGAAGCAGTTTCCAGAATACACAAGCTTCACCCACAGGCTGCCTTCACTGTAGAGTCACCTTCTGAGTCATTTCCATTGTCCAGATCGGCTCCTTGGGAGCTGACTGCAGTGGGCTGGAAGCTGTTGGCATGGCACCTGCCTGGTGTCTGCAGCTCATGGTGACCCTGGCTGCGGCAGCTGGGCTGTGGGCAGTCACACTCCAGCCTCTGCAGCCCTTCACGCTGCCCTGGTGTCTGCACTAGCCTTGAGCTAACCACAACGTACAGCTCATAACCCAAACCAGTTCTTACAGACAGTAATAGGGGCTTACATGTGTCCGTCTGGGGATGTTACAGCCTTGCGTGCACTTGGTGGTTTTGCTCCGAGCGGTAGCACACATTCAAATACTGCAGGGCGATAACGTTCAAATACTGCAGAGCTCTTTCATCCCTTAAGCCACCCCTCAAGTAATCATATGAATAAAAACCCTTAAACCATTGAGGCAAAAATAACTCATGACCAACACCTTCTTGAAATTTTATTTGCCACATTATGATCTAGAGGAGAGGGGCTAAAGCTCACAGCTGTTGTAGCAAATTTCCCTGTTGTTTTCAAAATGTTCCTACTGGGTGCAAGGCAAAACTTCAGGAAAGTTACTGAATGGCAGTGGGGAAGAACAGCAGATTTAGATGTAAACAAGAAAAACTAGACCCTGGTTAGATATTTGCCAGGCCATAACTTGTCATAAAGCTAAACATAGGTAAGTGAATTGAAGTAAAAAGCTGCACATGTTTTTTTTATTGATTTTTGATGCATTGTTAATTTTGTCCATGCAGGTGTATTGCTGGCTTTCAATTAAGACCTGGCAGTGGAAAAAAGAACAATAGCAAGAAATTGAATTAGTCTTTTGTTTGAAAATCAGACAAAAGCAACAATATGGAGAGAAAGGAAGGAACTTGCGAAAGATCTACTTACTGCTTTATTTTCAACATTCAGCTCCTTCACTTTAATAGTGCTTAAAATACCAGTCACAAGTCATGGTGCTGAAGGAGAATACACAATGTATTCTGATGACTGAGAGATTTATTCTAAAGGTGTCACAGGAAGAGAATGTACTGGGGCTTCAGCAGGTTTGCAATGTTGTACAAGAACTCAGAGAAATTGATCTAAAACATGCAGTAAATGCATTTACAAGTTTTATTAACAACCCTGCTGAGCTGCTGCTTCCAAAAAGCTCTGAACTGCAAGTCCTTAATAAAGGTTTTCCTTTCAGATATTCAACCTGCACAATCTGCTGGCATTCAGCATTGATACAGGCTTTTATTTTTACTGGAAAAATGCAAGAGGCAGGTTGATACAGTTTTTTTCTTTTCTCAGGTTTCGGTGATCTGAAATCACAGGTGTTTTGAAGTACCTAGATTGTTTTTATGAAAGCCCTTGAACTTTTGGGATGTTGTAGCATGAAGCATACTTTATTTTATTTTGATTGTGACAGAGCTCCAAAATACTGTGGCTGCATAGCTGTTAGGCTATATTCAAAACACTTCAGAAATCTGGATCAGGTTGTGTTTTTACTAGAACCACTGAGTTGGATGGGAAAAGCTGGATGATTTTGTTTCCCCGCCCTCCAGCCTCCAGCTTTTTTCTGCTGTGAGAACGCATGTTTGTTACCTGAATGTGTGTTGTCATAGGCTGCAGTGCCATGCAGTCACCACGGGATCTTTTACTCCCATGCCTGTAAAAGGCACGTCAAAATGATAAATTGTCTGCCAAGTGGTTTGATGAAGAAGCCATATCTGTAAATTGCATTTTGATTTCCATTATAGAGTAAATGTGACCTTTACTTGAGGAACTGAAACTGTTCTGGCCAGTAATGCCTTATTTGAGAAGCTATAGCTGGAGGAAAGGAGTTCGGGTTTTTATGGAGGGAGAAAGGTGCCTGAGGGGAAGAGCTTGGGTTTTTGGAAAAACCTATGCTACTGCTTGTAACTGTAGGGCTTTAAGACTTTTGTTGTCCCAGGAGTCTTGGCCAGAGCTCCCATGGCCAATTCTGGAAAATTCTCAGCTGCTCTGTCACTAAAAATGTGAACAGCATGGATACCCCTTAGAAAATGTGGTATCCTGAGCAGCTCTGGCAGTTGTCCTTGCTTGGAGAAATTCAGCCTGGGACTGAATGGAAGTAAAACAGCAAACTCGGAGGAAGGCACAGAAATACATGGAAGGAGCCATGAATCTTCTAGAAAAGTGCAAAGAAATATCCCATACCCCTCCCCTAAAGTTTATTTCCTAACCAAAACTGTCCCTTTGCAAGTTCTCTCCATGGTGGAGATGAATAATTTTAAGTTGACAAGAAAAATAAAATTTCAAGTTATTCCAGTTTATTTCAGGGAAATTAAAAAGGCATGGTCTATCCTTTCTTTGTACTTCCAACATGGAGAGAGACTTGCAGAGTTCAAGGCTTAGCAGAATTTTACCTGCATTTTATCTTGTTGAAGGACAGCCATTATTGAAACGATGAAAGTCATTCTGTCAGGGTTAACAACAATGGAAATATGAGACTAGGTATGAAATCCTTAATATCAACTCTCCAAAAGTCTACTTTCATTTTCAAAAGCATGTTTTTTAACCAAACAGACACCAAAACAAGGTGTGAGAAGAATACAGAAATGTCTGTTTTCTAAAAGGCAGAAGTTGTGAAGAAAATCTCTCCCTTTTGTAACTCTTCTATCTTCTAGTTCAAAATAGCTATGATATTTTGGGAAGAAGGGAAGACAAGAGTAAACTTCAAAACCATGCACTATTTCATTGTGGGGTTTTTAAGCTGAAGTAATCAACACTTTTTTTCTCTATTTTTTCTTAGCAACTTCCTTTTCCTTACCAGGAAGTTATCCCTGTCAAATTTGGAACAGGCTAGCCTCCTTTCTAGGGGTATTCCTTCAGTGCATCTCTAGCTTTGATATCTGTGATGATTTTGACTAATTTCAACTAGATTGGATAAAGCAAGCAGAGTGATTGAGCAACCTGCGAGCTCTAACGAGGTTAGCTGTGAACCTCACTGCTCTCCCAGAGCTTTCATGTTGAGTTTCGTGTTGCTGTGGCATCCTGCTGACTATACCCAAGTCAAACTGCTGTCAGACTGCTGTGCCTGTGTGTGGCTGCAGGAGCAGCTGGTCTCAGCACTGATTGCCACAGTAATGTCTCCGCAGTGCTGGCACACTTCTAAGGCAAGATCTTTCCCTCACCACAATCCAGGCTTGCAGTTTGAAGAGGGAACTCTGCAAGGCTGTTATTGCAGAGTACTAGTTTCCAAAGATTTGTTATCAGCAGTGTGGGAACAGCATCTTGAGCAAATTTAGATGAAGATTAGAAAAATATTTCCTGCCTGTGAAAGAAGAATAATATGCCAAGAACGCAAATGAAGCCCATAATTTGGTGCTTTTCAGCTCCAAATGCTAAGGAGCAGCCCTGCACAGTCAGAGAAGGATGTAGCTGCTCTAAGTGATTTAGCTTGATCTCTGCTTTTTAAAGTCTGTCTTGTGTTTGTGAGACACCTAGGAACACACTGGTGTTAACATAACTCTGTATGTGAATAGACTGTGCAGGTGTGAGGGCTGATGCCAGCACACCTTGTTTTGAATGCTATTCTATACTTTTGCATGGTAGCTCAGGTGACGGGGAAAGGCTGGTGGCATACATCTTCAGCCAGAAAGAGGAATCAACAGCTTCCCTTTCCATCCCTTCTCCCCTGTGGCTGCACTGTGCCTCTTCCAGTGCTGCGCTCACCTTCATGGATGTTTGAAACTGGGGAATTGGATACAGTCTCATACTATGCAGGGCAGGGGCAAGGGGCAACAGACAGGGAACAAAAAGAGAAATTAAATCCCCCCTGGCGCCAGGGTAAATCTCTGCCTGGAATACAGTCCAATACAAAGCTCTTCTGGAGCAATTTGGGGCATGCAGATAGACCACGTCAGCTGTTTCTTGATTACAAGCTGTGAGCATGCTCTTGCCTATGGACTATGTGGAGCAACTCCTTCCCTGAGCAGGGAGAGAGACATGTGTGTTTATCTGCCCTGGAGAAAGAGCATCCCCATGGTTGGCTACCCAGAACAGCTGACAGCATCCTGTTTGTTCTCCTCTCAGCTTAGCCTGTGATAAACTGTTTGTGAGCCGTGCGTGCAAAGATATTAAGAAGAAAACAGCTTGTTTAAGAATTAAATATCAGCTTTCTTTTTCAGGAGGAGAGAGGATTTCCTGGCATATATTAATTTGGAATTTGTTTATAGTATTTACATTCACATTCAGTTAAAGTTACCAACATGAACAATGCAAACTGCTCTACAGCAGCATCTCAGACAATGCCGGCAGGGCCTTTGCCATCATGTGATATGATTAATATGAAATTCTCTGCTGTTGCAGTACATCACTACGGTGTGATACTCTTTTTCTCAATGGATGCTAAAAGTGACCATATTAGGAGAAAATTCGTGTTCCAGACAAAAAATCCTCTGCTACAAACCATAATATACCATCATTCAAGTAAGTCACTTGCAAGAAAGAGAATATCCAGAGGGAAAAAAAATTCCCTTCTGCAAGTTTTTTTTGACATAGTTTATATAGTTACAAGCACTTAATTATAAGCAGGCAGATATTTTGAATATTGAGTTATATGGCATAAAGGGATGTCCTATTTTATTATGTACACAACTATTCTGCAATTATGACAACAGTGGCTCTAGTCAGCCTTGTGACAAAGCAACCTTTTTCTTGTGATGCATGGTTTTTCAGTTTTTCATGCTGAAAACAAATCAGTGAAGTTTTTGTCTAAATTTTTCTGTAAATTTTTGTTTTCAGAATTTTATTTTGACCAGTATTAGCCCCTTACATTTTGTATTTTGGCTTATTTCAGCAGGTGGTTTTTGCTAATTTTTCTTTTCTCTGCCATTATCTTTCATTCTACACACTGTACCAGGGGAATACATTTTCCTGTAGTATTTTCAATGGCGCAAGATGTGGAAAACACAGGGCACTTCATGCTGTTTTTGTGTTCTCTGTACAGGTGGGTAGGATGATAATATACATTTCAGTGGTTAATTACAGGTTAAGTCATTTTTGTCTGATGAAAATCCAATCTATTCTATGAAGATAACCATTGTATAACAGGAGAAGATGGTATGAGCAGAGAAAACAAGTGCTAAACAATTCAACCTTGAATGCATAAATCTCATTACAGGATTCCTTTAGTGCCAGATCTGCTGTATTACTCTCTGCTCTTCATTGCTGGAGTTCACACTGACCCAGCTATCACATAATTATGAAAAACTGGACACGCACAACAATAACTACAAAGGCCCAGAAAGGAAGTTACAGCATCATGACCATTTGCCACCTATACAAAGGCTTGCTCCAAGATGACAGATGTATGGCTTGGGAAATGCTGCTGCTCCTGTGGGACTCAGAAAAGCTCATCCAGTGTCTGGGAAGACCGATCTGTCTCACAAGCTGAGGTTCGTGCATGCCAAAAGACCTGGGATTCAGGTGCAGAGGAATGACTCGACCAGCAGTCACAGGCAGAGAATGTGGCCTTCCCATGAGGATTTGCTCAGCTGTAGGGCCAGTGGGCATTAGGAAGCCTCTGTACGCCATGCACCAGGCACTGCGCACTTGGATGCATCATATGTCTGGATTCCAGACATGAAACAACGACTAGAGGAAACATAACAGTCTGTGATATTCAGGGAGACAGCCCAAAAGCCCTTCTGCTTTTACAGAGTGTGACAATTTGCTCTTTGATTTTTTTCATGTTAGGTTTCTTAACACATAAAAGCAAGGAAGAAGCAATGAAGCTGTGCTGGGAACAGTGCTGATGCTGACATGTTTTGCAACAGCAATCCCTTGTAAACTAATGAAGGCCCCATTTGACACCTCAGGCAACAGGGCAGGAGGCATGCTGCTGCATACAGCGTATTCATGCACCTGTATTTATTGCACCATGCTTGTCACACAAGCTCCTGACCTAGGTGTCAACTACCCCTGACCTGCATGCAGCAGATGAATCCCCAGGGAGATGGGCTTCTTGCTTGGAGCCCACTCTGCTGGCTTGTTCAGCAAAGAGACAGAGAGCACACGCTCACCACCATCATCTGGGAGATACTGATCCTAGAGGGAAGGCCTGACCCTCCAGGCCAAGGTGCATCTTGTATATATGGGACTCTCTGAGTGTATACAAGTGCCAAGAGACACAGCCCTTTCCAGCCTGGCTTTCTTGGGTGATGAAATGTCACTGAAGGAGCTGGCAGGGCGCTGCCTCGTCTCTCACAGATAGCTGTTTGGAGGATACAAGAATACCATCAATAAAACAATAATGTGCAGATGGTGGCCCTAAGCAGACCGATCCTGGACTCATTTTTATAGCATCTGTAAAAGTTTCCAGATGCCGATTTTCCTTGCCTTTACCTTTTATTTACCTTTGTGAGGAGATCCATACCTCTCTCTTTCTGCTCTGCTCTTAGCCAGCAGGATTGTCCACTGACTCTGGACAGATGAGAAAAGTCGCCCCTGGTAAGTGAGATCCTAACCTCAGCCTTTCCAGGGGCTAGGTCATTCCTAGTGGGCTCATAAATTTTTAGAAACTTAACTTTTCAGCTGAATGTGTCTAAACATCTTCAGTGGCAGACATTCTTCTGTTATTGTGGGGGTGGTTTTTTATGGTAGTTTTGTTTTAGTTCAGGTTTTTGGGTTTTAAAATATATACATGACATAGAAATCTGAGGAGGCAGGGGCTGGGTATAGTTTTGTGGTTTTTTTAATTTCTGTTGCATAGGTGAAAGATATTTTTCCCTAAATCTGGTATGTACTGAATGGTCTTTGTGAGATTGCTTATGAACTTTGATTATACAATAAAAATAAAAATTTCAAGTTGTGGTAATAGCCATCAGTTTGGTGACAAAAGTCTACTTGGGTAGGAGATATGGGGAGGAATGGAATGCATGTTAATGTAAGGAAGGATGAGGTAGGGAAAGTGTGTGGTGAAAAGTTTGCAAATAAGAATGGAAGGAGTATAAAAATGCAGTCAGTAATCTAGGCTTCCTCTTGCTATTTTTGTGAAGATATTCTTTGTCCAAATTAGGAATGAGAAATTGCAGTGGACTGGGTGGGGGCTGCTGGAGGTGTAGGAAGCATTGCTGGCACTGAAGGGGATAGTAGGATATCAGAGGTATCAGAGGAAGGACCAGACAAAATTGTGGTTGGAACCAACTGATGTGGTGTATGATTTCCTGCTGCATCTCACTCACAGGGAACAAATGTTTCTGCTATAAGGTTGTTGGCTGTGACAACTGTGACAAAAGAAAGTCCTAAGACCCTCTGCTGAGCGTAAAATAACTACAAATATAACAGGCCTGTGGGAAAAAGCCACACAACTCTAGCCTAGTGGTGCCATTAGAATGAAATATCTTTCGGATGTCAGAGGGTGCAATACTGCAGGGATCCCATCTGGAAACAAGTACATAAGTCTGGTCTCCTCTGATTATGAAGGAGCTCAGATGGGATTTGGGCAGAGGGAGGCTCTAGGACTGCCAGGGCAGTGGTATCCTATCCTAAGGGCCAGACTCCCAGCTTCTTGCCTTTGCCAGTGCAGAAAGGGATATGGCCACTCTCTGTAAATATCTTGGGAAGCAGAGTGGTTTAATGCCAAGATGGAAAATGGCCACAGCTAAGAGAAAATACTGACTTCAAAACAATTGCCTAATAACCGTATCTGGAAAAAATTTGAGCAAGGAATTAGCAGCATATTTTTTGTTGACATTGTAGTGAAGTATTTTAACATCTATTCATTCTGTTGGGGACATAAACCTGTTTTTACATTTTGCTTAATCTGTTTATGAAACAATAAATTTTGATGCATTTGCCTGGGGCAGCAGGGGGGTCTGATCTCCATGTCCCTTCAAGCCTTGTTTTCCATGAAAGCTGTATTAATTGGAGGCTTCAGTTTCAGTAATGCTGAGAGCAGATCTGCAATGGATTCAGCTTCTTATATGGGTAAGCCAGAATTTTAAGAATTGTTCCTACAGTGGAATATGTATTCATCTCATACCATAAAACACAGTCCCTTACTCAATGCCAGACAATAATCAATCATATTTGCTAAGAGTCTCTGCCAAGAACTATTTTATCAAAGTGGAAAATGTATATATTTATCAACATTTGCAGCTCAAAAGCCTTCTAATCTCACAGTGTTGTACAACTCAGAGTTGACACACAGCTTCTCCCTGGCACTGCCAGACAGATTGCAGCTGACTGGGTGCTACCTCTAACTTCATGGTAACATACTTCACCTAAGCCATACCTAGAGAGGTGGCAGCTACTGGTTTGGATGTGACAGCCTTTTTCATGGTGAATCACTCCTTCAAGACACTGAGAGAGGGTTCATGAGAGGGCATGGCAAAGGGTCAGGTCTGAGCCTGCAGAGGAGAGAGTGCTACATTTCCTGGACAGGTAAAGTTCACATGTTCATGAGCCAGAATTGAGGAATCATTTGGGAATCCTCTGTGAAAAGCCCACCTGCAACTCAGCTAGACTCAGTAGCTGAGATAGTCCTCCAAGGAATATTTCCCAAACCACAGCAGTTTTCCTTTGTATATTTTTGCTTTCCCAGGTCCAAATCTGGCTCCAACCCTTAGGATGCCAATGTCAACCCTCCTAATTCTTGTAAGAGAAACAGGCTGATATATCAACCTACTTATCTTGACCGTATGAATAAAATTCTGCCAGAGCATTCAAAGCCTTGGTGATGGTCTTGGAAAAGTGATCAATGTGCTGAAAGTCCTGTAGTGTCTTAAATAAAGTGGGTCCTCTCACCAGCATGAAACATTTTAAAATATTTTGGAAAAGAATGTTTTACTATAGCCACCTTCTCAGTGGACATCTCTGGTATTTAAAGAAAATAACAGCCAGCAGTTAGAAAAGTTTTGCCCTTAGGCTGCTGCAGATGATTATAAGCTTTGCCTTGTTGGAGTAATTCTTCTGGAGGAGAAAGGTAGTAGCTATGGTGCGATGGTTCCCATCACACAAGAAAAAGAAATCTTTCTCGTTGTGACTACAGGGGCAAGGTCAGTGTCCTGCAGTCCTGGCAAATAACGGTCAGAGTTGAGTAAAAACTTAAAAGCTTCAGAATTGTTCTAGAACAGTTCAATTTATTGAGGAAAGACCTCCAAGGCTTCTCTGGAGTTTCATAGGTCTCTTAAAATATAGAGAAAGAATATTATTCCTTATGAAAGCTACTGTGGTTTTGAATTATTTCTTTTGATTCCTACAGACCTCAGCCTTATTACTTACAGTTTTTCCAAACAAAGCCAGGTATTAGACCTTTCAAAGGTACACAGCTGAGGTCTGCCATAACCCTGCTGAATTTAGCACAAAGGTCTCAACTTACTGTGAGGATGAACTCTGCTCACCTTTGTTCACCTGTTTTGCTCACCTATGGGCAACTCTGGTGAAAAAAAAGGGACACTTTTCACAGCTAAGAATGGGTCAGGAATAAGTTTAATATAATATGGCCTTGCACTGTATAGCTAAATACATGCACAGTCATCCACTAATGAGCCCTAATAGGTTGTGAAGAAAATAATACTCCCATTTTATACATAAAGAAACTTAAGAAATGGAATTCAGAATGATATTTAGAAAAGGAGAACACTCTTAGGTCTTCTTTAAGAGATTATTTTTCAAAATGAAAGGGTTTCTGGGTCTCAGACCACCAGTTAGGATAGAGGAGCCTAGAGCAGGATACCTTGGAAATTCAGACAAAATTCAAAAGTGCAAATAGTGTTACTCAAGCCCATCTCTATTTGATGTAGTCTAGAAAAGCTTTATTTGCCTTTAAAGGACTAATAACTTGCCCTTTACTTTCTCATTAATGCTCTCTTCAGAAATGTAAAATGCTTCATGGTACTTCCGTCACAGACATACCCTAAACCGGAGTTTGACTGCTTATCATTGGAATGACTTTAAATGTATGCAGTAACAAAGCCCATGGGGCAGGGCTGGAGTCAGGCAGCACCCCCAGCTCACCCTTGGCATGTGGTGCTGCCTGCAACTTGCCAGAGCCTCTTCACCATCACTGCACTGGGCACCTGGGCAGAGACCTTTGCCACCTGCCCGCACCTCCCTGTGCCACCAGCCAGCCACTGGCAGGCTTAACACACCCAAGGTTTCCAGTCCTCAAAACATACTTGTTTTCCTCCAGATTGCTAATGACCTCTTGAGCAGCTCCCCTGCCTCCAAAGAGGGCATTTTGGGGTAATTTCTGGAACACACCTCCCCAGCCCATTTTCCAGTTTATTTTCCTCCACTAAGTTTTTCTATTCCAAAGCAGGCATTCTCAGCTTTCAGAGTTTTCGTCTAACACTTCCAGCATTTTCCGTTATATTTTGTCTTATCTAGCCTTTCATCAGGCTGCTCCTTGTAGAATGCAGTGATTAGGAGGGAATCAGGAGGCTGAAATTCGTCTGTATGAGTTTATGCAAACTCTCCCTCCCATCTCTGGGCATACTCAAGCACTGGGAAGCAAATACAAGAGCATATATATAAAAGGATTATGTAAAAATAAAACTGAAAAAAAATGCAAGTAAAAGTGTATATAAAGAAGGCTCAGCATACCTCCTAACATGATAGTGGGAAGATATTTAGTATCAGCAAACTGTCAAAGCGAGCTGAGGTCTGGGACTGTGGTTGTGCTACTTCTGTCTGTGCTCCTGCCCAACCTTTGAGCACTGTTCACTTTGCTCACAGCACAAGTGAAAATCAGACCAGGCAAAATCAGTAAAGACACAAAACATCCCAGTGTAGTGACTAGTGGGATGCCACTTTGGCCCATGACTATATAATTGGACTTGGTAGGAGAGAGATAAAGGCTGATTTTTCATCACAGTGCAGAGCGATGTTGAAATGCTCCTGCAGTTCCTGACATAAACAGACCATGTCCCAGCCATGGTGTGATCACCCAGTATCAAAGCTTCTGCCTGGTGAGGCTAATGAGCCTTGGTTACCTTAAACTTTAGAGCAGCTGCAGAAAAGCATGTTTTGCTCGGTGTTGTATCCAGATCACTTCTATCATTTGCCTGAACAGAAGTGAAGAACTTCAGAGATTACCTTGTTTATTTCCTTTATTGAAGCACTCCAGATTTTGCTTTTATCCTCCCATGCCCCCAAAACTCAAACTTAAACACAAAAAAACAGGCCCTAACCAATGAAAAATCATGCACTTTCATGTGCAATTGCATGTGTTGTACATGAGGTGTTTTCTCCCCAATAAGATTTTAAACCATGGAACCTTGCCAAATCCCAGTGTGTACTGAATTCTTTTTCTGGAACCAGAAAGGCAATTACAAATTTTTGACTAGCCATCAGTTTGACTAGCCACATAAACTCTGGAAAGGTATAATTTATTTGTCTGTATAGAATTTTCTACTCTTGTAATTAGAGGTGTTCTGCTAACACAGGCACACGGGATTGGGAGGTACTTGCTGTGTGATCACATTCGGTTCTCTATGTTTGAAGGCAATTGTACCTGAGGAGTCTCAGGATAATTGGGAATGAGATGCCTTCACT
>WEKY01032869.1:0-41494 GCA_013390045.1 Picathartes gymnocephalus
AGTGAGTAGTTGATGTACCAAGACACGCTCAGACTTTTACAGACTGTAATGTCTTGAAATAAGATAGATACCATCTATAATGCATTCTTTTGGTAGATTTTTACAGTATGGTCACTTTTTTTTATTTTTTTATATTTGCTTTTGACCTTTTAAAATAAACTATGACATATCCTAGTGATTTTGCTGGAGAGTTGAGACTTGAACTCTGTAGAGATTTTAATCAAGTCTGCTGGTTCCAGCATAAAGCTAGAGAATGACTGAGGAAGTCAGTGACCTTATCCAGGCTCCATAGGTGAAATTCTGAAAAAAAACCAAAAACAACCTGTTTACCTCAATGTCTTTCTGACTCATTCTACTGAATCAGTTTTAATAGAAGTGTGCTGTCAGAGGTTTTTAATTACTCACACAGTTAACGGTTTCAACAGCTTCATAGTGAGGGTACTTCCTTCCTTCTTCCTGTCTGTGATTAACTCTTAACTCTTCCGGAGATAGTGCCATTGGATGGAAGACTCAGAGAGGTTTTGAAGGTTAATTGCCAGTTGTTGCTAACCTTTGTTAAGAGGAAGAAAAGAATAACATTTGAAAACAGCAGTTTAGAGAAAAGCAACCTTTGTCTTATTTATGTCAAAGTGTTTGCATTCCAAAACCATTTAGACTGAAACAGAAGTTTAATTTAAATCCTGTCAATTCCTTGAACTCATAAAGGCACACAGTAGTGCTGGGAGAAGCATCTGATATTTCATAAAAAACCTGTTTCAGGTCAAGAGGAGACAATCTAAGCTTTTTACATCCCTGCTGATGACCGCTTACTGTGGCTGTGGTGAGAATTAAAATAGTCAATAAGTAATGTTTGCACTGAAGTTAGTGTCTGGCCGTTTCCTTCAGCTGTCAGGAAAGAGTATGCTGACTGAGATAATTTAAGACTGTGAGTCCTATGAAATGCATTAAAGATGACCTGAGTTGTCATGTGTTAAACAAAAAAATGCATTCTGGGTTGTGGATATGAAAAGATCATACAAATGGAAACCTTTTAATGCTTCTGATGGCTTGACACAGACACACAGTAAAGCTGTGTAAATATTTCCAGATGAAATCTTAAATATTCTCTAATAATTTTCAAGTATCACTTATGAGCATAATGATTAATGAAAAGATAGTTTGCATTTGCTGAAACAGAAACAGAAAACCACCTCTATATAATTTAAAAGATAATATCTTCTAGTTTACTGACCTGTCAAAGGTGCTGCTTCTTTCTGAAAATGATAGACAAGCCATGCAAAACATGATAAATACTTGAATGACATCACAAATAGGAAATAGGTGCAAAAGTTATTATTCAAAGCATTTCTGTGCATTTACCTTTTTCTGTTTCAATCTAAGTGTTCATTATTTTCCTTCCATGGTTCCATATTTCCTCTACATTTTTCTCTGCATTATTTTCCTGTATAGCTTGAGAAATAAGAAAATAAGATGACCCAGTGTACAGTTTTAGAAGATTACAATACAATATCTATGGTAAGGGGATAACTCCTGTGTTATCCTTTAAAGTAGCTGCACCTTACCTCCCTAATTGTGTCCTTGGTTTGAATGATACATTATATTTTTCACTCACCCCTTGGACATTAAAGAATCTATAAGGGAAGCCTGAAGAATTACAACATGAATGCTTTAAGAGCAGCACTTAACTTTCTGCTTTTCAAGTGCTTTATCATGGAAAAATATTATACCAAAAGCAGGAGCACAGCAGATGCTGAACATTGCAGGTTGGGAAGGGGAGGAACAGATTGGTGCAGGTCTTCTGCAGTTTGGTGTTCAGTATATGGAAAAAAAATCTGTGAAACTGAGGCTATGGGTGCCTCTGAACACTGCAGCCCTATTTGCCATTCCTTGGACATTATGGACAGAAACCCAAGACTCTGAGTCAGTGTTCCACCTGGCTGGCTGTAGTGTTTTAAGGTGTTGTTGCTGACAACTCTGAACAGCAGTTTATAACTCTGTTCCTTTCTTAATGTAACAAAAAGCAATATAACAATTAAAATGGAGTATTTGGAAGAAGTGATGGGGGAAGTCTCTATATTCTTCACTCAAGTCAAAGTCTATCTCTGTCATGAAGAGGTAACTACTATTTTTATTCATTGCTTTTGTGGTGCAACTTTTCTTTCCAAAGCTCTTAGAAGAATTAGTTACAACTACACTGTTGAACTGTGTAAATGCAAGTTTGATGCCAGAACTGGATTTCCCCCCCCGCTCATTTCTTTTTTTTAAAATCACAGAGTCATAGAATATTCTGAGTTGGAAAGGACCCACAAGGATCATCAAGTCCAACTCTTAAGTGAATGGACCATACATGGGTCAAATCTGTGACTCTGGCATTGTGAGCACCATGATTTAACCAATTGACCTAATAATTTGGTCTAGAATGACAAATTATGCCTAAATTTCTTCTCTCTGGTCTGGAAACCTGATTCCAACATCATTCTTTTTAAAAAGCCCCGTTTGGTTTTCTCAGAACTCCTTACAGATTCAGTGGACAGTTGGTCTGTGACTGGGTTCCACCTGCTTTGGTGACACTGAGACAAGGGATTGCCAAGAGCCTCCCCCAGTAAAAGTACCAGAGGACTGTCCTACCTCAACTCTCCTGCCACTGTGAAGGTTGCTTAGATGAAAAATATTCATATTCAGGATTTTTTTGTGGCACATTATGAAGTGTCTGGGAGTCCTAATAGAGATTTAGAGCTGAACTATCAGAAATACACCCCAAAATAGTATTTGTCACATAGTAAGTGACATATACTGTTGTGTACACCAAAAAAGTTATTGGGTGCTTGTTAGTACCCTTTTTAACCTTGATCTTGAGTCTTTGTCAGTAAAACTTAACTAGTGATTAAATTAACCATTTGATGAACCATTTGATGATCCCTAACTCATTTCTGTTCAAATTCAGGGAGCCCAAATATTAGGTTATCATTATCTTTGGGTTTGTCTTGTCAAGTGGGATATTTTGGAATATAAACTGAAGGTAGTTCTGCTGAATTTTATAATTTGAACAGATAATGATTCAAACCACAGCTGAAAGACAGTCTAAGAAGTCTGATTCTGAGCCCCCACCTGCAGAATGCAGCAGAAGGGAGAGAAAAAGAAACATTTTTCTTTTGCTGTGAAGGTTTCTTTCCCTAGCTCTGTTTTCAGGACTCTATTTAGTTGATGTAGGATCTGGGAACAGAGAGAAGAAGAAGAGTCATAACCAAACTGAGGTCATCATCAGAGAGTGTAAATATTTTTATCAAGGAATGATTATACTGGCCAGGCCAAGACTAGGAGACAAGTCCAGGCCTCATGCAGAGTATGAACATACACAAAGTCACACTCATGTACTATCTTCCAGAGTTGTAGGACATTAGCTAAAAAAAAAAGTTTCTAGGGAGCACTAGGAAGAAAACCATAAAGAAAATAAAAATTCTGTCATCAAAGTAGGGCGTTAATAGCAGACTGTAAATAGAACACTGTTAATGGCACATTGTAAATAGAACTCAGGTTTTTTGCACACTGATGAAGTATATTTAGGAATAATGGGTCTGGTTTATGCATTGAGAGAGGCAAGGTTAGTAAGAGAAGAAGCAGAATGTGAACCCTTGAAATAAGTTTGGTATTTCAGATAGCAAACCAGAAAAAAATTAGTGCAAATTGCTTTAATTCAGGGCTTCTATTGAAGGTATATAAAGATTAAAAGACTGCTTGATTTTGTTCCATTTGACCAAGTTTAACCCTGACATATATGTGGAAACAGGGAGGTAATCTACCTCAGTTTGCTTTTGAATACTTGAATTGTATTCATGAGAATATTTGTTTTGGTTTTATTAAAAAACAGGTGACAGAATTAGCACTTCAGTTCCCCTGTATGAAGATAGAGCTGTTTCATAGTTTTAAATTTAATTTTTAATTAAATTTTATCTGTTGGATAGAGCTGTTTCATAATTTTAATTTTAATTTTTAATTAAATTTTATCTGTTGGAGGGATAGTGCCCAGTGTGTAGAGTATGAAATATTATTCTTCTGGCATGGTAGTACTGTTTTGCTCGTTTTTATTTATGAATTATTCACAAAGAAATATTTTCTATGCATTTTTAGTTCCTGAATATTCACTGTGATACTGCCTTGACTGTTATTCATTAAATACATACTTCACATAGTCACTATACATGATGTGCAATTTCTCACTTAAGTTACGTGGAATGTACATTTGCTTTTGTGCAAGATTAGTTAAATATTTTAATACCTGAGAAACAAATTCTACTAAGAAATAACATTTGACATTCCAAATTATTTTTATTTACCTGAATACTATTGAAAGGGCATGTAAAAACATTATGAAGATCCATATCTATAAAGCTAACCTCAACTGAAATATTAAGAAATGTATCTTTAAAAAAAACAAAAATTGAAACAAAAAATCAGTATCTCTTTTCTTAATACAAGATCAAAAAAAACCTCATATATTTTCCTCTACTTAAACTAAAGATATGCATGGGGATGCAAAACCAGTTTGATTTCCAGATTATGAACTTCCTATTTAGATATAGTTTATTGACTTGCCCTACCTCTGTAAGGGAGTATACATAATTTTTCATATACATCTCATGGACAGGAAGGCTGTAATAGCAAAGTCACTTTCTCAGAAAAGAGTTCAGGAAATTTAAAAAACTGCTTTTATCTCAGCTTGATTGATACTGTGAGTGATACATGCAAATCTGAGTAGGCACTTTCCAGTTACAACATAGGCTTTCTACACAGAGAGACAGAAAAAATGAAACTGGGAAAGACATTGATTTATTAGTGACAGCAACTCAATGCTCACATCCACATTTTCAGCAATTAAAAAAACATTGACAGATATAATGGTTTCTCAATGGCTGCTGATCATTTAAATTATCCTTTAGATGCAAGTGTCCATACATCCTTGTCAGGTATAGGATAAAGCAAGCCATCAGGTCATCCATATATTGACTTTCTGACAAATGGGATAATGTATTAATATATAATGTTGGCAATTTTGCTTTATCACTGAAGTTTCAATACCAGGTGCAGGAAAATGTCACATAGCTGTACATTTACAGAAACATTTGATTACTCTCATTAATAAAATTGTTTTATTTAAAATATTCTCATTAAAACTAATTTTTAAAATGTTGGAAAGCATGCCATCTACATGAATCAAGCTAGTGCTTGAAGGATTTATAACAGATAGGCACTCTGTGTGAAATTTGGTTGCCCATTTAAATGTAATGGCTAAACAACAGTAGATACCTTGCAGACCAGGTATTGCAGCAGAATAAAGTGATGATGGAGACAGGGATATAACTGGTATCATCCTATTTATTTTCAAAGAACATGTAAAATGCAGTGTTCATAGACATAGAAGAAATAAACCAGAAGGATTCAGTTACTTTTCCCACAGCTGTAAACTTCTTCCCTGCCAGATGTCATCCCAGACAAGTCCCATTTTTTGCTTTCTCTCTCCTTGGTCTTTTCAGTCTCCTTATTCCGATAAACATTTCTGACTGCCTATCGTTCTCTTTTCTGTGTGATACTGCTTGCAGTTATACTTCTATGAAATCATAGAATCAACAAAGTTGGAAGAGACCTTTAAGACCATCACCCTGAACCCAGCACTACTACTGTAACCCCTAAACCCTAAGCCACATCACCCACTGCCAGGTCCAGATGACACTTAAACACCTTCAAGGATGGTAACTCCCTCCCTGGACAACCTATTCCAATGCCTGACCACCCTAAAAGAGAATTTTTTTTCTAACATCTAATCTGAATCTTCCTTCTCTCAGCTCAAGGCCATTTCCTCTGCTCCTCTCACCGCAAGCAGAGTAGAAGAAACTGGTCCCCTTCTCACCATAACCTCCTCTCAGGTGGTTGTAGACCAGTGATGAGGGCCCTCTTGAGCCTCCTCCAGACTAAGCAAACCCAACTCCCTCAGCGATTCCTCCTGAGACAAGTTTTCTAGACCCTTCACGGGTTCTGCTGCCCTTTGCTTCAGCAGCTCAATCTCCTTTTTAAAACAGAGGGCCCAGAACTGGACACAGCACTCGAGGTGTGGCCTCACCAGGGCCAAGTACAGAGGCACAATCCCTGCTCTGGTCCTGCTGGCCACACTAATGCTGATCCAGGCCAGGATGGCATTGGCCTTCTTGGCCACCTGGCACACCCTGGCTCATATTGAGCTGACTCTAAACCAACACCCCCAGGTCCCATTCTGCCAAGCAGCTCTCAAGCCACTTCTCCCCCAGTCTGTAAAGCTGCCTGAGGTTGTTGTGACCCAACACTACTTTAATCAAAGTTGTCACATAACCAAATTCAGTGACAGTCCTTTATTTGTTAGAGTTGTTCAGAAATACTTCTTCTCATTTTGTTGTCAAAGAAATAGACAAATGTGATTGGATATGCTTCTCATTGAGGATTTAGAATAACTGCAAATGAAGGTAAGTTTTACTCCATATTAGCATTGCACACTGAGTCCTTATGATCTCAATTACTTCCATTGTCTTCATTAAGGGGTGAGATTTTACATCTCCTACAGCACCACAGAATGCATGATGGAACCCTGGTCATCAAATTTTTTTTTTTCTTTGATTTTTAATATCCCAAGAAATATTTATTAAGTACAGTGAGACAATATAATGTGTTTGCAGACATATCTCGTGATACCTGTGTGCAGCTCCTAAATGTGCTGCAAACTCAGGGTGAAGTTGGACAGAAAAACCTTATCAGAAGGCTGTCAGGATTGGATCAAATGTGTGACTTCAACCTTTAAAACTCTTCTCCGCATGAATGACAGAGTGCCTTTACGAAAGATTTGATCTGATGCTCTCTCAAAGGAGAGGGAACACCTCAGATGAGCTGGGGCACTGACAGGATTGTTTCCTCTGTTTGCTACACTGCATTTAATTCTAGACAGCAGAACAGTAGTTCACCTTCTCATGTGTGAAACTCCCTTGTTTCAAAATTCTTCCTGTGAAAGCAATTGTCACATGCCAGAGCCACTTGCTAATGAATAATAATAATAATAATGAGCAGTTTAATTCTGTGGTAGCATAATTGTACATGAAATCAGAATCAGCAAGATACAGAAGATGCAGCTCTCACTCTCTTACACCCTTGCTTATGACATTTTTTTTCAATCCAAGTGCATAATCCAAAGTCACTGTAGTGGTTTCCTGTTTCACAAACCATCAAACATTTCAACAAAAATGACAGTAACTAAACAAGTTCTGTGGTGTTCAAGCAGTTTGATCATACTACTCAATTGTACTTTCAATTGTGGTTTTATTCTTATTTTTAGATCATTTTCTGCATAATTCACAATTAGCCTTCAATACTTTCCAAAAATCCTTTGCTTCTAGTGGAATAACTCATCTGAACTAGCAACAAAGAAAAGATTTTGTCTTTTCATTTGCTGACATGTTCATAGTGCTCCCAATATGTAGACTTCTGGCAGTTACAGATGAAACAAGTATTTATAATGCAAAGCTCTAGAATGGAAAGTATCTCTGAAAACACAAACACACTCTCTTTTATCTGCAACCAGAGATCCCACAGCTTTGATATGTGCATTCTGTGTTTGTTTTTCACAAATCTGAGTACAAGGCTGAGGGAGACATTTTTCTGTTAGTTAACATTTAGTTGCTAAATGTGGCTGATAAGTGATACTTTTACCATAACGGTGTGTAAGACTATTTGTAAAAGGTTTATAGTATAATATTTTTATATGTACTATAAATTTTTGGAACATTTTTAGTTGTTTGATTCTTAGCATCTAACTAGACTCTGCAGATATTAATGACTCAAACTTCCTTATGATCCTACAGTAAAACTTATTTTTTATTTATATGACAGCTGAAAAGACTGAAACAGAAAGATTTTTGGAGCTGAACTGACAAAGTAATGGCTCTATGACTCTAAGATGGAGTAGTAATGAAACAATTGTAACTATTGTAACTGTCCTTCAATTTCCCCCAGAAAGCTCCAGATAGATCTTAGTTGTCAATTAAGATGAGCATTTGCACGAACAGAAGAAGAGAATACCCCTAAGGGTTACCATTCTGGACACTTAAGTCTGTAATTTAGATCCTCAAAACTTGCCTGGTTTTGGATGTGATTAAAATCTCATCATGCTAATCCTTCCACTGCTAAAATGCACTTTTAGCTCCCAAATGTCACTTCTGACCATACCTAGAGCTGGCCAAGTCTCTGCAGAGTCTGCAGACATTCCCAGAGCAGCATTTCTTCTTGACTATGAGCTTCAAAAGGCAGTAAGGCTCAGTGATGGCGTTTATACCTGGTGATATTTAATTATAACTCTTCCGTACATTACATTAATGTTTATACTGAAGCTCCCCTTAAACTACTTTTCCCCATGCAGCGTGCTCTTGACTTTGTTTCTTTGACCATATATTTTACATCTTTCTAAATGCAATAAAAATGAAAACAGAGAAGTAACAGAAAAAGAGTAATTTCTATCTCAATAAAATTTGCTTCCATATTTTCAAGTCAGGGTTAATCCCTGTACTGGCAAAAACGATTTTGGAAACTTTTTTGTAGTTCAGAGCCCTTACACATGTTAGTGTTGCTGTAGACATCATTTATGCAATAGTTTGCTGTATGTCACCTGGGGGGAGTCTACAATACCAGTAGTGATTTTAGATTCATCACAAGAGTGATAGATATTCAGATACCATTAGGCCAGGCCTGCAACACTGATAATGAGAAAGGCCAACTTTTTACTTTTGGAATGTGTGAATCTGATCCAATAGCAACTAGAAAGAACTGTATATTGAAGTGTACAAGTTAGCACTTTTAAGAATATGCATCCACTGAATGCATCTGCATTTTTAGTAGGTTTCTTTATACTTTTGAGGTTGTAAATCTCTGTAATCACGTAAGATATTTATATTTCTTATACTACCACAGTATTTGAATACCTCAGTGTATGATGTGTTAATGTGTTAATCTTCCTCGTGCTCCTGGGAAGGAAGGTAATAGCTCTCTGCTGTTCTGGGGGAATAAAAGCAAGATCAAAATATTAAATATTTTCCTAAAAAATAAAGAGAAAATCATGGTACTTGATTCTTCTACCATGTTTATAGAATCACAGAACCATAGAATTTTTTGGGTTGGAAGGGACCTTTAAAGGTCATCTAGTCTAACCCCCTTGCAATGAGCAGGGACATTTTAAACTATATCAAGTTTCTCAGAGCCCCATTAAACCTGCCCTTGAATAGTTCCGGGAATGGGTCATGTACTACTTCTCTGGGAAACCAGTTTCAGTATTTTTTTCACCACTTTCATTGCAAAAGACCTTTTACTTATATTTAATCTAAATTGATCCTCCCTAAATTTAAAAACATTATCCCTCATCCTGTCAATATGTTCCATATTAATAGTTTGATGGTTATTCCATCCTTCTTTAATTCATTTTTATCATGTTAAAAAAAAGAGAGCGGTTTAATTTTAAATCACAGTGAAAGAAGCTTTTGTTTCTTTGTGTATTTAGATGGTGAGAAGCACCTGGACTCTTCAGGGTAGGCCCAGTTAAAGATGTTTTTATGTTATTATGAAAATAAATATAATAACCTTTTGATATTTTCAGCTTCAAAAGAAATAGTAAGATATTCATTAATCAATTGAATTTAGCAGCATTTTATCTGTGGGAGGACTGCCTTTGAGAACATTCCTCTGAGTATTTAGTTTTAAATAATCCATGCAGCTAGCCCATAGTAAGTGTGAATGAAAAAAGTCATAAATTCAGTAAAAAGCATGTTATAATCAAGAAGTCCTTCAATAGAACTCAAGCTGATTAAAAAAAAAAAAAACAATGAAGAATCCCACAGAAAAACCCTCCTCAAAACCCAGATTTATCAAAACCTAAAAAAACTAAAACAAACAAACGAACAAACAAAAAAAAATAAAAACCAAACCAAAAAAACCCCCACAAACTCAAACCTTTCTGAATTGAGTGTTCCCATCATAAAGGTCCTTTAATGGCAATCTTTTGTTGAATGCTGGGCCGATTGCTAACTTCCTCCTGGGAACTGATTGAAATAACACTGAAGCTAATCAGCAATCAGATTTCTCATCCTCTATTCAGGACTTTCTTTTGGCTGTGTCAAGAGGGCTCTAGCAGAGTGACCCTGAAACAGTCCTCTACAAATTGCATGCCTTTATAAACTGGCTATGCTCTCAATGGAGTAGATTGAATTGCTGGAAGTAGCTCACATCATCTAGTCAGCCTCACAAAGTCAATATCCTTGGTGTGCCTGGAAAATCTCGGCTTGTCTATCACCCACCAGATTTCTGGAGCAGCCCTTACAATGCACTTTTACAGCACCATTTCTAAATAAAGCAGAGTGTATGTCATGTTCTGCTTTATTTGGAAGTCAAGATATCCTTCAAGGCTCATATCTTTGAAAATATTTCAACACAGATGTGAGATAATAATTTAAATACTTGTGAGGGTCTGGGTTCTGCGTTTGTTTTAAGGTTAACCTCACCTATTGATCTCTCTAGAATCTGCTGAAAGAAATCTGAGCCAAAAAGTAATTTTTAAGGTCCTAGTAGTAACTAAGAAGGTTTGGTACTGGGAACTGAATAGATACTTACATATACTATACATTTCCATGTTTAAGAACAGAAAATTGATAAATGGAGGAATGGAAAACATCAATAACAACCTTATTATTTTCCAAGTTCTAATAGACATAAAAATTTTAGTCCTGCAAGCATTTCAATTGGTGACTAAAACAATTCCACTGACATATGGACCAATCAGAAAAATAACTCTTATCTAAATACAATATTTTCAATGCATTTAGGTTTTCCAAAAGTTTTGTTGTTTCTTTATAATACCGGAAATGCTGCAGAAGAACATACAGCATTTAAATTTTGAGGAAAAATCAAAAAATTAAATGATGCTGTCACTTGTGCACAGTCAAAATAAAGAGGAGATACAGGTTACACAGGTGACAAACCCAACAATATTTCATAGATAGTGACTGGGCTACATTAAAGTACAGTAATGGATGCTACAGGAGTGACCAGACTTGGATGGGAAAGATGTTTTGAGACCCCGCAGATTACTACATTAGAAAAAAATACAGTCCTGACACAGATTTTCTCCCTTTTGAGTACTTTTCAACAGGTTTATGAGAGAAGTTAAACAGAATCGGATTCTTATAACAATATATCATGCTGGAGGGACAAGCATTAGGTTAGGATTGGAGGCTAAATAGTTCTAGGGAAAAAGGGGTTAGAAGCACTAGGAAAGAGAAGGAGCCTTTGTTTCAGTTATTCCCCAGCTCTTCACCTAGACATGGTGATGATACAGAACATGTAGAGCTTTTTAAGGACTGAGGTGGGATTTCATTCTGAAGAGAACTCTGGAGATATCATGTCCTGAGGAACATCTGTAAAATGTACAATTGCCTGTAGATCTCATGGGCAATGCTACCTGCAGTGCATTATTCAGGACTGTAGAAAGGGGAAACTCCTCAGGCAAAAGTTTTCTCATTGAAAAATGCATCTGTCTGAAACAATCCAAAAATTCATTTTGAATTTTTCATAGTGTTTAAGCTAGAAAAATGGATGGGAAACTAGAAGAATGCTAGGAGCTTCCACTTGCCATTTCAAAATGATATTTCAATTCCAACTGTACTTCAGTTTAATAAGGAGAAAAGAGTATTTATTTGCAAAAGAAACAAACAAAAAAAACCCCCTAAGACTAAACCATTATTTATTCACTTAAGAAAACCCACAGTTCCTTTCAACATTTTCAAGAACTTTTTCTTTCCTGCATGAAAAAAAGTGAAGACAAACTGTTTGAAAACAAACTGAAATGATTTCAGTTTTGCTGGGGTTTTTTTCAATTTGAAATGTGATTGCTCACCCAACTGTATTTAGGCCTTTGTTTAAAGACACAGACTGAGTGTAAATAAACTTTTCTACTTGCACCATAACATCATTGTAACAAGCTTCTTTCTAAGGTGAAAAATATTTAACTCCCAAAGATAATATAAAACTCTTGATTAAAAAGTCTATTTCTGAACTCTTCCATTACTTTCAGAACTTACATGTGATGCTCTGAATAACTGCTAACTCAGACCTGCCAACTGCACAGTTGCTAGTTATTTACAATAAAATCAGTCTCATTAATTTGCTAATGAATTGATATTGACTTTATATTTTGTGAGCTGGCAATGTTTCAAAAGTCATTGTTATCTCATTTCCAAAATGAACATCAGAGAATTTCCCTTACTGCATAAAATGCAAAAATCAATTTAAAAAATCTAATTGGTTTAATACCACCTGATTTCAAATTATACTGATGGCACCAGATCAAAAATTCCACTCACCAAATAGGGTTGGAAAGGGGATAATTCTCTCTGCTTACTGATATGTTGTGAATTGAATAATGGTAAATAAAAATCTAGAAACACATTACAAGAAAATAATAAATTAAATAAAAGGGTGAAAACTGAGTTAAACACTACAGCAGCAACAGTTCTTATGGATATTATAACCTCTCTCACAAGAATACCTTTTTTAAACTAAACACAGAAGTTGCACAATAGGGATTAAGGGGCCTGGTTGGAAGAAAACAAGGTTTCTCCATCATAAAAGTCACCAAATAAAAAATGAAAGGTCTTTTTAAAATTAATGTGTTCCGAGGAAACTTTCTCAATATTTCTTGCTATATGAGAGGAAAAATGTATTTAGTGAAAGCTTTTACGATAACCATACCACATCAAAGCCCTTGGCTAATTTCAACTGTCTCTGAAATGTCCTAGAATTGTAAATGGTTCTTTCAACCAGCCCTCAGCAATGATCCTTCTGAATCTTGACCACTAGCACAAGCTGACTGGGATGTATTTTCTGGATGATAACCAGCAGTTTGTTCTCTGAGAGAATTCTGAAGAGTTTGTAATCACATTTTAGAAAGGAAACTGAAAGAATTGTGGCAAACTGTAAAGTATGCTTTTGCCTACACCTGTGGACCATGAACCTCACAAACTGAAATAGGGGCAGAAACTTTGTTAGAATAAACTCTTGAAAAGCCTCGAGTCTTGTGGCGGCTCATCCATTTTCACTTTAGTCCTCTAGATGAAAAACCTGAATTAGAAAGTGGGTTGGCTGTTGTGTTAGCAGAGTGAGGCACCCTAGCAGGTGAATCTGCTTCCCCAAAATGTAACTCCCTCTCTTAAGATGCTGGTCTTTCTCCACTGATTAGAGAGAAAGCATACAGCACCTGGGTTGTAATGTGGATCTCTTTTTTCCTGCCACACAGAAAACTTAGTATACAAACTACCTTTTTAAAGAAGAATTACTCAAAGTCAGTGTATCCAGTGAAGTATTTAGAATCACTGAATGTCCTAAATTAATAGCCCAGGAAATAATAATTTCTGCTCTTTACACTTGACAAGGGACTAAAATGTTGATTCTTGATATTTATAAGCAGACGAAATCTTTGAAATCATTCTCCTGTGTACACATCTGCCAGATTATTACCTGGCTTCTGAGTCTATTGGACAATTTCAGCTATAAGACAGTCAACCAAAACTCGAGTTTGGAAGATAGCAGTCAAATTTCAGCTGTATTATTCAACAGTTATGAAACCACACAGACACAATCTACTGAATGCTAGAGTTATACTTCCTGTATAGCCAACCAGTACATTTCTAAACACTTGTAACAGGAGTACAGAATCACCCTGCAGGTCCTGAATAATGGATAGAAAGAATCTTAACAGCTTGCACTTCTTTTAAGAAGGTGTTTAGTTCTCATGAAATTTAAGCTCAGGGTACATGCCCAAACCATCCTCTCTACATAGGTCATCTCTTTTTCTTGTCTGAATTTAGAGAAAACCCCATAACTGAAAGGACCAAGCGTTCCTAAAGTACAGAGAAATATATAGTTAACACAAAGATCAACTCCAGTGACAACATCATGGGGGTCTATTGTTTAAAAAAGGCAAAATATCTACATAGGTCTACAGACATGCCTTTTAAAATTTATTTATTTTTAAATGCATGAAATTACCACTATGACTGCATACAATTTTCAATGCAAATGACTTCTGACATAGTGTAAAAATAACTTCTGTCTAAATGGAATAATTTATGTGTTTGAGTTCCAATACTTTCCTGCCAGCATTAGACTTGTTCAAGTATCATGGTCACAGCACATGACCATGGCTACCTGAAAATATAGGGCTGAAACTGTCCCTTCTCATGCAGATCATTGTCTAATTGGTATTTGCACTGATCACAGGTCTTTTTAAGTGTGACCATGGATTAAAGAATTCAAAAGGATGTGTTTATGACACTCATTAATTGGATATAAATTGCAGTGTCCATTTTTTTTTTTAATATTTACTAAAGAATTTTAATGACTCTAAAAAATTCTTTTTATCCTAGAAATTTTAAGCGTTTCTTCTGAAAAAAACTGCATGTTTAAGTTTCATTGATTTTACTGTTTTTCACTTTGACCTAGAAAATATAACTGGTACAGTTATTTACAAAAATAGTCTTAATTAGTACATTTAATCCTTGATTCTGGCCTCAATTACATTGGCTCTTATTTGGACTAAATCCACACATAAGTAGCCAAATAACAAATGACCTATTGTTCAGATTTATAGATTTCCAGATGGAAGTGGAATTTGGCTTACTTTGTAAAACTCTAATAATAATTTCTATAATTTCTCTGACATCAAGATGATCTTAGTCTAGGGAAATACAGAAAAATACATTAAAAATTGTTATGAACCTGAAGGAACCATCAAAGAAAGATTAACAGGAATCAACATTGGTGTTATACAACACAGCTGGTGGAAAGAATGGTGCTCATTTGCTAAAATTTTTGGTCTCAGAAGGTTTAGTAGAAGAAGGACGTAATGAATTTTTCAAATAGAAATTGGGTCATCATTTTTATTTGAGTAAACCTAGTGGGGAAATATACAAGAAATATCAGGTGAAATTTTATAAATTGGAACTTATATATGTGTTGAATGCTTTCAAGAGTGAAGTGATGAAAGAGCCATTCAATCACTAAGGACTAAAACCTGGCTGAGAAAGAAGCAGAAAGTAAGAACACAGTCAGCATACTGACTGCCAGCATATTGCCATGGTGGAATTTTGTTTATCTGAGTTTAGAAATACTTGCAAAACTGAACAAATTCTGGAAACTTTCAGAAGAATACTGTAATTTTCTTTGCCCTTAAAAATACTACTGAGATTAATATTTTTTTTAGTATGGCCTGTTTGGTTTATATATGTGGTGCTTCGTCTTAATAGTATCATAAATCCTGTATTCTTGCTTTTGGTTGACAAATAGGTGCAAGACAATCTATGTGCTAAAACCATGGGAAATCACTGAAATTCTTAATAGAAAACATACGGGCTTTATTGAAGACTTTGTGTAAGTCTTCTGCATCCCAAAGTAAAACAATTTAATCCCCTGTTCCTCAATGCTACTCAACTGCTAGCCCAGAAGAACAATGGCTTAACAGTCCACCTCCTGGAAACTCTGAAGAGTAGCCCAGTGCACTTCTGTGGGTGGGAGAGCACTGTCTTCTTAGGAGGAGACCAGGAAACATAATGAAAGCATGCCCTGCTTGTATTAAATAAAATGTCAGAATAAATTGTAAAAAATGGAACACATAGACTTTGTGTGTTTTCACCATATCATTTTAATATATTTAGCTATCTTTTAACTGAAATCTCAAATAGATCTGGGAATCCTGCCCACAGTATTGAATGTCTCTGGTAGGAAACATTCTCCAATTAGGTCACATGACAGTAAATCAGAAAAAAATGCCTGGGACTAATCAAGAATTTTCACCCATCTTATCCTTCCTCTGTTCCTTGTCTCCTGTTCAATCTCCTGCTCTTCCCATCCAAGTGTCTCTATCTCTCTCATTGTAATTCAGGCATTATATAATATGTTCTTCAAAGCAAATCTAAGAGGATCATCATCACTCTTCATTTAAGGGTATCTTTAAAAACCTCAACAGTCTCCTTTTATCTTAGTGTCTGGGAGAAAAAAGGGCGGGGGTAGGGATGGGGGGAGGAGATCTGCTTATCTTCATAGCCATTTTTATGCACCCTTATGATTAAGATAATGAAGAAGTGGTATAAACTTACTTGACAAACTATTTCGACATTTTCTGCTTGCAGCTGGCTTTTTAAAGTGACAAGTTCCCATACGTAACTTTTTACATTCTTGCATTTTATGTGTGGTACTTAGTTAAAGGCTGACAGAGCTTCTGGGTTTAATTCTGTACTTTCTAGCATCATCAGTTCAAAAATTTATCAGGGCATATTATAATCATGGTGAACACAGATTTCTTTCATTTGTAAATAGTCAGCTTGAATCTTACAATACTTTAGAGATGTGAAGGGAAGGCTCAGACATATTAGCACCAAAATTGTCCAGAAGTTATTAGTGTCTAGTTTGTCTTTATATTTATGAAGTCCTGATAGTTAATAGGAAAAAGAAGGGTACTGGGAAGGGGAATTTATTTCTAATTTCATCCTGCCCTTGATAAAAGGATCAGAAGGGAAATGGAGCTAGTGTTACTTATCACACCTATTGTATCCAGGAATACTCAAGGCTGTACTGTATGCTAAACGTGGACTGAATTGTTAAAAATACTGACATTTATGGAGTATGTAAATGGATATCTAATTAACTTGCTACAGCTATCGTGTTAAATACCAATTAAATATATTAACATTTATCAAAATTTTAATGTATCAATAAGAATTTAACTGTACCTTTATTGTCATTGTAATTCCAAATTAATTACATGGCTAGATGATTTATCTTTTGCATAATTATTTAGCCTTAGTCTATGTTCTCTTAAACAATCCAACTGTTATAGTATGGATTCTCTACAGCGTCTGGTCTCTTTCTGTACAATTCTTTATCAAGTCATCTGCTATTAAGACACTAAAATCAAATCTAGAAGGGGAGGTGGGGCTTTTGCTACCTGAGCTCAACTGCACTGGCATGGAAATACCAGTTTCCCAAGGACTGAACATAATTCTGTAATATTGATTATTTATTGTAAACAGTCTAATATTTTTTTGAAGGAATATACATAACAGACAGCTTTAAATGACTGGTGGAGATTCTTTTATGTAAAACATTAATTCAATTTCCATACCATCATACAGTAATTCACATATTATTCTTTTCATACCCCTCACATTCATACGAATTAGAACTAAGACCACTGAAATTAGGAGTATCACTTAAACAGAGAGCAAAATAAAAACAGATTCTGGCAATGTTAATGAAATATTTTTTACAAAACTCAACTGGATGCTTACTTCTCAAATAAAATCTTAAGCTGGCTTTATTTAGAGCACTTAATAGATAAATAGCCACCATGGGAATGAGAAGTACACATAAACTACATATGGGGTATTGTTAATAAAAAAATTTAGAGCAAGAGCTGAATAAAGCAAACAACATGTGAGCTGTCTGGACTGTTTTCTTAATAAGATCCATGCTCTGATCAACATTCAGCAAAGAACTTACAAATGTAAACATTATGTAGCTCAAGTAGAATATTCACAAAGTTTGACTTAGGCAGATGCTTAATGCTTTACTGCATCAGATGAGAAAATGAACTCGCCAGAGAAAATCTTTTGACTGAAGTGAAATACAGTACAGGGAGCAAAGTAATCTTTAAATTCTGTAAATAATGTATACCTTAAAAGATTTGGAGCAGAGTATTGTGGAAAACAGTGTGCTTATACAGATGTCGAGAGATTCATGCTTGAGAGTAAGGTGGTCATTCTAGTCTCCCGTCATAGAAAGTTAAGAAAGAAATAGGGAACTCTAGGGAGTAAGCCATTACCTTGTCAATTAGTTATTCAAAGTGTTTATTTCTCTAAAGGAACTTTGACTTAGATGAAACCTGCCCTATGATATTTTAAAATAATTCCTTTTGTTTTTTGGCAAAGAGTACCTGCTTTATTAATGAATCCTAATTGCAGGATAAGTATGTTTATAGTCTTAGGATTCAACATATATTGTTCAATATCTAAAGGGGAGGGAATTTAATCCTAAATAATTTATTTTGGGAACCACGGGGCAAAACCCCATATTATTTGATATTAGATCTTTAAAAAAACAAACAAAAAACCCCAATCTTTTTCTTAAATGAAACATTAACTTTGAAAATTAAATTATTATTTTTAATAACCTGAAATTAGTCCATCTCCATTTTATCAAAACCTTTTCCCCATAATACCTGTAAGTTCATGCTGATTTTTTTTTTTTTTTTCTAATTGCTTACCCAGGTTTACTGGCAAGGATTGAGCAGTCATATTGAGACTGCATAGATCATTTCACTTGTAAAGGAATTACAGCTATCCATCCCTGGAGTGGGACATTGCCAGCCACACAGCAGGGCTGCAGTCCTCATGGAGTTACAGCTGTCAGAGCCATCTTTTGAGCTGTGATGAACCTGAGGAGGAGCTCTGCCTACTGGAGATGGTGCTTCCTAGTGGTGCCCCCTTCACCAGAACCTCAATCTCTGCCACACCTGCAGGCATGCAATGCACCAAAGCATGTAAAAATGTAAGAAGCAGTTCCACAATAACTAATTATGCTACTCTATGAGGACCTGAAATTCAGTATTTCCCTGCAAACAAGGTAAGGAAAATAACTCCACTTTTGTGACCTCACTTCCCTGGAGTTTGGAGTGCATTAATAGCTATAGGATTCAGAATAAATAAGCTGGATAGAAAAATCATTATGTGAGGTCCATTTTCAGAATATCAATTTGGATTCTAAGCATTGTAGTAACTTATCCTTAATTTTCAACTAAGAGCATCTCTGAAAATAGTAGAAATGTGGGACATCATTGTCTTTTCATATTCTTAAGTGATGTGATTGTATACCTGACCTCATTGAATTTGACATTAGAAATGGATTCATCTTTTTAAAACCATTTATACATATTGAATTTTGGCCTCTAAGGAACAGAAAACAATCAAAAATAAATTGGGAAAAATTGAAAAAAGAAACCAAGTCAGAAAACTGGGACAGACACATGAATATATGAATAGACCCCTTCATCCGCACAGCACCTTTTAATGAAAAATATATGCATAAGATAATAAATGGATTTGGATTTTAACAAATGTCTGCAGCAACCCATTTGCCAGAGCTATGAACTGAGTATGAGTCTTTCAGAAGTCTGTAAGAATGTCAGTTCTTTGCCTGCATGCAGAGTGTGTTTGTCATTCCAGGGTGATCATGCTTTGTGCGCTATGGCAGGGAAGGCCCTGTGGTGGTGCTCTGCATGCTGCTTGACTGCTCCATTTTACTGTGTATTCATGAAAATGAGTAAAACAGTTCTGCATTTTCTGGATTAACAACATTTGGATGGGTAAATGTTAGCTATAACCAGGTAGAAGGGGAATAATCTAGACTACAAGCACTGCTGCATCATGTGACAAAGAACCTACTACTGTATTAGGCACTGATCCTGGTTTAGGGCCACAACTTTAGTCCCAGTGAAAATCTGCATTAATTGTATGTATGATTGGGCTGTTTAATGGTGCACATATTACTTTTTAATTTTCAATTTCTGTGTGATATAAGTGTCTGGAACATATGTCGAGGGATGGAGATAGCTGACTGTGCACTTGTCATGTTTGTTGGTACTTGTATCTTACATGCATACATATATATGAATCTTTAAAAGAGATTCCAAAGTCATGTCAAGATGAAACCGCAGGAGTAAAAGAAATGTGATGTGGTTCCAAAACCTGGAGTAATAGAGAAAGCAGTTGAATGGATATTGGGCATGTGCATGGTGAAACAGAGTCTACTTTCATTTTTGGAGGTTGGCCAAAGTGAATTCTGGTGTAAAACATCATGAGGCACAGTCTCTGAAGAAGATGATTTTGGTTGTCTCCTAGGAGAGGGGGTTCCAAGACACTAAAAAGGAAATAAACAGGACAAAAAACAAAATATCATAGATTATTTCCAAAGTATGAAAACACAAGCATGCATACAAATACTCAACACACACACATCTGTTGGCATTAATAGACACGCACGCTTATATACAGAGACTCATAAAAAAAGTCTAGAAATAGTTACAAAATGGTACCTATTGACATAACAGAACAATTCTGCCTGAATCCCTCACTGTCAAGCATTTTAGAGAACTGAGTCTCAGCGGAGCAGGATATCCAAAAGCAAAATGCATTTTTGGGGAATAGTAAGAACAAATTTGTCAGCAATTGGGCTCTACTAATCCCAGAACCATACATGCACACTGTCTCACCAGTAGTCAAGGGAAACATTTAATTTACCTCCTGCACTATAACTGACATCTCTTTTCCCTCCTGGTGTTGCAATCTGTCCTCCTGTCTCCTTCTGACTGGAGTTATTCTCATTAAAGGAAGCACCCTCTTTCTCAGTCCTGGTCTGAATCAAAAGTCGTTGACAATGTAAGTTCCCCAACTTTGTTTTGTTCTGCTATCACCAGTTAATATCCATCAAATAAATAAACAAGGAACATTTATAAAATAAACAAGTTCTAAAAAATATTAGTAATTGGGGAAAAAAAAAGTTATATAATGATAAAGTATAAGGGAAAAGTCAACAGATTTGTGCAGAGCTATAGTCAAAGTAATATGTAAATCTTCAACGGATGAATTTTATAATTAATATAATTTTATAATTTAATGTGAAACTTTACTATTACCAAAGGCATATTGCTTGTCTGTATATGAAATATATAATCATATGTTATCAACAGTGAAGAGCAAATTCTGGTTAAATCTGTCCCAGGGAAGAGCAAAGTTAATTTACAAAGACATAATGACTGCTGAGAACCTGACTGAATGACCGTACTACATCATGTGCATTTGGCACCAGAAAAGCCAGTAGAGTTGTTTCGAGAAACAGAGCAGAAAATAGCTTGAGGAGTGTCAAATGTACACCACAAACCTTCAGATCTCTGGTGGGCCATCTTACCTCTAAGGAGGAATGTTTGGTTCCCCCAGTGTAATCTCAGTGCCTAACCATGGAGGTGAGCTTTTCCTGTTTCTTTGCTTTGACCATAGCCAGATGCATATGATACTTTTTGTATGTGACACTTTCATTAAACTGTCCTTACTATATCCCTGTGCTAACATCCAATCTAATTCCACAGTATTGTAGCAGCCTCAATGGATTAGTCAAAGGCTTACCTTTTAGGAAACAACATTTTAATACAATAGTGGGTTGAATATGAAGAAGAAATTTATCATACTCTGAAAAGATAAAAATTCCACATAAATAAGCAAAAGAAAACTGACAGCAACATAAGAAGCAGAATAATACAGATACCGGTACCCTGAGTGCCTATGCCTGATTCTTATCTATCTCTGCCCAGATCAATGCAGTTACACTGTTGTAATTATTTATTTTTGCCAAATTGAGTTCAGTCTCCTGTTTTCAGTTTTTGGTTTTGTTTGTCCTTGTCTTTTTTGGGGTTTTTTTGTTTTTTTTTTTTTTCCTAAAATAGTAAAGAAGGTAGTGAGGTAAGGAGACTCATTAGTGGGGTCCTGAATGCTGACCATGTGGCAGGGTGTGCATAGAATACTAACAAATTCAACCCACAGCTATATCCTCAGATTTTCTAGGAAGAGCCTTTTTGATATCTGTTAATAAATTCTGTGCTGGAATCTGGACAGGCTTCCCTAGGAACTTTATAGCCACACCTGCAATTTAGACAGACGAGGACAATCAACACCAACAACAACAGAAGCAGAAGGTAATCTGTGTAATAGCACTGAATACCTGAAAACAAGGTCTTTTGGCTTCAAACTATTGAGCAGATTGCATTGTGTACCTGAGGTACAATTGATATTTTCATGCTAAAACAATGTAAGTACATTATCTCCTCAGGAACATATGATTTTTAATGGCCATAGTCATGTGACTGGGAAAAAGGGATTTTTACTGCCAGAAGGGCACATAAAAATCATAATAAGGAGAAAGAAAATGTTTTTTTAAAAAAAAGATCAGAAAATCCAGTCTGTGAATAGAAGGATGAAATATTTAATGGCAGGATGGGGAGAGAAGATGAGAGTGGAATTGGGGTTAGAAAAAACTTTGGGTGTTGCAGAGCAGTAGAAGGCATAATTGAAGAGGTTTGAAAAGCAATGTTTTGCTTTTATGTTAAGTTCTAAGCTGCTGATGAACCATATGAGCTTTTGTGGCTCTAGCATGACTGCTTTGAATTGTTTCAGAGCAAAAGGCCTGAGGGTCTTGCTGGATAACAAGCTGTCCATGAGCCAGCAGTGTGCCCTGGGGGCCAGCAAGGCCAATGGTATCCTGGGGGGCATTGGGAAGAGCACTGCCAGCAGGTCAAGGGAGGTGATCCTGCCCCTCTACTCAGCCCTGGTGAGGCCACAGCTGCAGTGCTCTGTCCAGTTCTGGGCTCTCCAATACAAGAGAGACATGGAGCTGCTGTAGTGATTTTAATGAAAGGCAGCAAAGATGATTAAGGTCTGGAATACCTAACTTATGGGAAAAGGGTGAGGGTTGAGCCTGTTTAATCTCAAGATGAGTCAGCTGAGAGGGAGTCTGATTGTAATAAGTAAGAAGATAGTTGATCAAACTGAGCTGTTGATTCAGCAAGCTAAACAAGATTGAGTGGCGCAGAAACCGCGGTCTCCTGCTAAGCAAACATGGGATGAGCTTTGTACCTGATATGGAAAGGTTTTTGTCCTGCAGGGGGTTGGCTAACAAAGATCACGACCGATACCTCCGATAAGGACTCCTGCCTCCTCTCCACGACCACCCAGAGAGACCCCCTCGCAACAGTCAGCGCAACCACAGAAGACACCAAGGAGTGCCACATAAGGACAATAAAAGGGGAGGCTCGAGAAGCAGAAGGTGCAAGCTGTTGGCGGAGCGGAGACTCCCCGGCTGCCCAGCACTGTTTGGCTTGCTTGTGGCTTGCTTAATAAATTAAATTGGATGATTCACTTAAATTGGCTACTGGAATCTGTTAACCCCTCTATAACATTATCAATGCATACAAGTGTCTGAAGTGAGGGTGTCGAGAAGATGAGGCCAGGACCTCAGTGGTGCCAAGCAGAGACAGAAGAAAGGCAAAGGTCACGAACAGAAATAGAGGAAGTTCCATCTGCACATGAAGGAATAACTTCTTTACCTTGAGGGTGACAAAGCACTGGAACAGGCTGCCCAGAGAGAGGATGTGGAGTCTCCATCTCTGGATATATTCAAAAGTCACCTGGAAGCAATCCTGTGCAACCTGCTTTAGCTGAGCCTGCTTTAGCAGGGAGGTAGGACTACACAATCTCTAGCAGTCCCTTACAATCCCAACCGTTCTTAGAGTCTTTGATTCTTTATTTATAAACAGCACCATCTGTTTTTTCTTGGCTTCTTTGTTGTATAAAACCAGCTCTTTAAAGGGCAATGCAACATAAACAACTTATCTGTCTAAAAAAACCCACACAAAAACATTGTTTAATTTTTTTTCAGGAGACAGACTCTCTCACTGAGTTCCAGTGAGTCTCTTAAAAAGCTATGTCAGCTCAGCTGACAAGAAGGTGAGCTTTAAAATGAGAACAGTTGCACCCTAAGCATATACTGTCACAAAACACTTTGCACTATGAGAACATTACTTAAGTAATTTCAGCTTTTAGAACCCTTTTAAACCTGTTCTTTATTTCACTTCGTTAATGAAGTATAAAGTCTTGACAAGATTTGACAGTGTACCATACAAACACTCAAAATATTCATGGATTGTGCATTCCTAATCTAGGGGACATTTTCTAAGCACATGTAAAGCAAAAACAGTGTGATAAAAAAAGATTCCTTTGACCCTATATTTAGACTGATGTTCAGCTATCGTCCTTTGTAAAGGATTTCTGAATACTCATCCTTTTGTTCCACAAAAGTGCAAAATAAGTCAAAAATGGACTTAATCAGTCTCCCCTTAAGAAGTTGCTACTACTTGTGGGGATTAATTACACATGGATTTTTCTAGATAACAGAGAAAGTTGGAATGTTTCAATAGTCCAGTGTGTTAGCCTTGTAGCAAAAAGAGTTGGGGTCTAATGTATCCACCACAGAATGCAGAAAGATTTTATAAAAATAAACAGCATTAATCACCATTTTTTTGTTTGTTTGCGGCTCCTAAGGTAAGAGGAGAAGGAAATTCTTTAGGTGACAATATGTTATCTTGATTTACGTTCCTAATACAAGGAAAAATTAATAACAGAATATCTAAGGCCCAAGTTGATACCACCTTTAAGCTTAAAGCAGACTCTTCAGAGTGACTTGATGATTACACAAGAAATAGATTAAAAAATACCTTATCAGTAGCATTCAAAATAATATATTCAGCATGAAAAGTCTCCCAAGGAGAGCTTGTCCAAAGCACTGAAGCACGCCTGGAGAGATTGACTCAATTATCAGCTATAATAGCATCAGGTGTCAGACTTTAGTAAGCAAAGTGTTGCATAATGAGAAAACTCTACTTGCAAGCACCAATTTACACCTCTGAATTGATGTGAATATTTGTTAATATTTCCTGTTTGCTTTGTAGCCATTAACTGATTAATGAAATCCTAAAGAGAAGCAACTACACAGTATGGGGTGAGCAGGTGTTACCACTCCCTTTTGGCAGGTGATGGGGAAACCAAGACGAGACTTACTGATGACTTACTTGAGACCAGGCTGCTCATCATGTGAAAACATTCCTACAAGAGACTGCATACTCTGACAGCTGACATCTGGAACTCCCGCAGTAGGTGGTGACAGGCTTGTCCTACTGTAAGTCAGTGGTCATTGTCCTTTAGCTCTGCTTTCATAATTCAAGCAATTATGAGGCATCCTTAAATTAGTTAAAAAGATCTTGACTCTGTTGAACATTTTAGAAAGAAGGTGGTTCTCTAGGACTTTTCTAACTCTAATTCAGTTTGGTAGCAGCTGTCCACAAACACTGTGAGTTGTCTTGCATCTGTGCTTCCAAAAGAAGCTGTCCCACATTCTCCTTCCCTATTAACTTCTCACTTCCCTCCAAAGACATAGTTTCTCTCAGTAGAAGAACATGTTTAAAGAGTTATTACTACATGTAAGGCATGATAATTTTACTCAGATAAAAGAGAGAGTGGGAATGATTCCCATTGTACAGCAGGTACATGACACTGCATTTGAAAATCTACTTAAAATCCCAAAGAATCAGTACATTGCAATACACAGAATTAAGCTGAGGAACATCTACAATATTCTATGTGCATCACCTCACAGCTAAGTTTTCCCTACTGCTTTTTTTTTTTTCCTTCCTTTAAAACATTGGAAAATGCTCTTTCTGTGAAGCAGTCTTGCAAACCTGACAGCCTCTCTTGCAGAAATTCCCTTAAGTATTTTGCTGCCTTTTATGCCTTGATCCACACTTAGAGGCTCATGGGCGTTAGACTGACCCATTATTTTGCATGAGTTACCCTTAATAGAGAGCAGTAATGAGATGAATTGGATGTGTCTTCAGTGTTACTGCAAACATTACAAGCTGTCCTTAACCAAGTGCTTTCTCTAAAGATTAATACATTGACATGAATACAGATTTCTGCATAATAAACAGCTCTGTGCAGTATCACAGGGTTTGCTCCTGTGTGCTTACTGCCATGAAATCAAGCAAAGATAGACAATCAAATCAAAATGTTGCAAACAAACAAATTAACAATTCTTTCCAGAGAAGGCTGCCCTGAGATTAGATGTTATCCAGCATAAAACATGTATCCACAGTTGTTTTTTTCTCCTATATATGGTTGCTTCTATACCATTGTTTCCTTTTTCTTTGCTGAGTGTCTCTTTGGGATCTTTATCTCAGATGTCCATTTTGAACAGGCATTCTTATCACCCCAAACACAGCCACAATCACCACCATCATAAATAAATTCTTATTAATAGCCATGAAATAATTCTCAAGGTCTGTTAAACCTAACCTGTGATTTACATTTCAATAATTAAAAGAGTTCTATGTTCTCAAACAAAATATTTTAAATTATGAAATTTCATCATGTATTGGTGAAATCTTTAGCAGTGAATGAAGCTGCAGATGCTGAAGCTCAAAACTCAGAAACTAGATTACAGGTTCATCTGATCCCTTGGATGTGCTTCTCTTCGGGCAAGACATTGGAGTACTTTCTGCTTCTGTTTGTCTAACTGAATAATTAAAAGAAATACACACATCAGGAATTGGAAGAGGTTTGTGAGGATGTTTGTTGATAATATATCAAACACTATTTTCTAGGCAGTATGGGAGTTATTATCTTGGTATCAAAACTTTTGAAAAAGTTTAAGGAGAATGATATTGAAAGTGTTATTTCTTATGTAGTTCTGTCAGTTAAGAAGCAAGATGTCATACTTTGAAGTACAAGTTGCAGCTGGGTAAAAAGGAAGATTTTTTTCTTGAATAATACTGATACCCCTCAGCAGAGGAATGGTTCAGTTGCCCTAAGCTCATGATCAAAAGTATTTTTAAGTGTATTTAGTCAAGATCTTTACTCTTAGAAACAAAACACCAAATAAAATACATTTTTGCATAGAGGGTAAAAATCCACATATTATTAGACCACTATTATGCCAAATACAAAACTATCTAGAAACCTTGCAATAGCCAATTTGCTGAATGCCATATCCATTAGAATACCTAGGAGAGCAGCAGCAGATCTACCAACCTAATGCTTCCTTCTTCAAAAGCTTAAGATGTATACATTAAGGTAAAAAGCTTGACTGCACAGTTTATATCAGTTTGAATATTTTTTTTTTTTTGACATGGTGAATCAATACAGTATGTTATAATCCAGATGGTGTTTTCCTTTGTATAATTGCATCTTGCATTTTCTGGAAATTCAGTTTGAAATTTCTATTATCATATACTGTAGAATGGATGAAAACAGCCAATAGTCACACTGACATTTTTCCTGTTCTAAATTTCATGTTTCTAAGTGTAGATATAGCCTGTATTGCTATTCATATGGGTGGGTGTACAATAAATTTTCCAGATAAGAAATGTTGTGACCAACCAGTTCCCCATGCAGGCAAGGACTCAGCTGTGTCTGTATCCAGCTCTGTAAATATGCCTCTTATTTCTAGTAGACCCTGCTGCTCTGGGTTCAGTAAGGAAACATGTGAAAACGGGGCCTAATTGTGAGGACAACTTGTGGGATTCGGTGTCATATAATACTACACAAATATGCCTTTTTCTGCCTTTGCTGAGAAGTGGAAAGAAATCTGGCAGTGGAAGCAGAGATCTGGGAAACCTATGACACTGAAATAATAGATGGCCACTTACTGCACACACAAGGTTGCAATTCTCTCCCTAGGACTTGTTTGATGATAGTTCTCAGTTCAGAAATGGCTGTGATCAGTCCTGAGACTGAATTACAATTGTGTACAGACCCTATAAGTGACTACTACCAGTTGTTACCCCAAATAAGAAGGGTATTTTTCTCCCATACATTGCAACAACAGAACATTTCTGTACTTTATGGCATTTTGTATCAGCATGAGACCTAGCTAGACTGAATGAAATGGTTACTGTCTTTGCCTGCTGGAAACTTCAGACATAGCTTACCAACCCCTTAGGAATGACAAATAAATGTGATTTGTAAATGCTTCCAAAAGACATAGATCTGGATGATTTCCAACAATGTCAATATCTGGCATCCTAAAGTGGTTGCTGAACTGCTCAGTGGACCCTCCTGCAGTGCTAGGAAACGTTAGCAAAAGGGCTGGGACAGCAACAGTGGACTGTCACCATCCCTGCCACTCTAGTATGATCTGCCTGCAGGTATGAGCCACTCCCCATGACAGAAAAAAGAGAGAGGTAATAGCTTAAAGGTTGTTTTGGGCATAGGAACTAGATATTTTAAAATTGCTGTCTTGTTTCATTACCTGGAAAAACGCTTAAGGATGTACTGAAATCAGAAGGACAGATACTTTTAAATGTCTCAGCCTTCTGAAACAACAGGCAAGATATCATTCTCAAAGAAAAGAGCACTCTCACACCATTTCTTTTAAATGTAGCACCAATTTGTCCTATCGTAATCCCACCCCAGCTACCTTCTCCTACCTCCATGTCATTCCTTTCATTGTGACTAGAAGCTGCAGGGGTGATTGGACTACAGAACTGCCTGGGATCAAAAAAAACTTCCTATCACTAAAGGAAATCCCCTCACTCACAATTATGTGTAATAACAGAGAAAGGCTTTCTTTGCAATGTTTCTTCACAAAGACTCCTAAAGTAGATCTTCCGCTTTTGCATCCCCAGTGGTGACAAAATTCTTTAGGGTAAAATGAAAACTCACATCTTTGCTACAGTTTTGCCAGAACAAATAGTTTGTAAATACAGCAGGCAAAGAACAACAAACCCAACCAAACCAATCAAACAAAACCCAAAACAAACAAAAGCAACAACAAACAAACAAACAAAATTCAGGAGCTTATCTGTATCTGTGTGAGAAAAAGAAACTCTCTGGATCTGACAGACTAACGAGTATGTGTGTATTAAGTGTTGAGAGAGAGCCCTTTGAAGGATTTCTAAATTTCTAAACAGACTAGAAACAAGGGTGTTCACCCATCAGTGAAATGCTCTTAGGGCAGGCCTTACCATGAGAATGGAAACCCAGCCACCTCAAACATGCTGATGCATGTAGCTTGCTGTTAAATAATAATAACAGTAATAAAAAATGTAATTCATAATACCAGAATATTTTTTACAATTGCTAATGAAGGAGATTGCTAATGTCCTGCTGGTAGGAGTAGAGTTCTTTGTCTCTGCTGCCAGAAACATATTACAACTTATAATTATTTAAGTAGCATGCTGGGTGGGCTGGCAACAGACATTATAAGTAATGCAATAATAAGATATAAAGGCTTTGTCAGTGGAAAGGTGACAGAACATACTGTAAGGTACTGCCAGAAATAATCGTTAGATGATGATTACATCTAGATAAGCACGGCAGGTTTTCCAACCAGTGTACAGCCGTATTACCTGATTTCATCAGTATTGACTACCAAATGTGTATGTGTTCTCTTCCCACATCCTCAAATCTTCTTTTCTCCCAGAGGCAATTTCCTGATGGAGAAAATGGAGACTAGTGGTTACAACGGAGGACTTAGAATAAGCTATTTTGAGCTGCACCACTAAATAATTTCCTGACCTTGGCAAAGTCAATCACAGGAGCTATGCATCATTTTCCAGCTGTAATATGGGAATGATCACAATTGCCTCCTAAAAGTGTGGCTAATGCTTCAGGAGTAAAGGTTTATAAAGCACGTATTATTCACAAAAGGAAAATCCTTTGGTGAGTATGTACTTTTACTACTGCACCCCTGGAGACAGATATGGGTGGAAATCCAGAGGTAACACTTGTCCTAACTCTTTTCTGGAACTATTTGTGTTTTGTTGTTACTTGGTGCCTCCCTAAGTCAGAGGGAACTGCAAAACTAGCACACATAAAATTAACCTGAGTTTCAGATGGCTTGAAGATGTGTTTCTCCCAGTTACAGAGAGGAGGGCAGGGCTTGCTGCTGTGTGGGTGTGACCAAGCTGTTATTCTATACCACGACAGCATCGCTGGCACCTGGTTTTGGCAAGAAAAGCCGTAGCACCGAATCAGAGTTGGGCTGTATGGTCTTGCTCACTCCAGCGATGGACTGTCAGCATTGGGTCTGTGGAGCCCATCCTCTGTGCCCTCCGTCTCCCACCCCCCTTTGCCCCGGGACGTTTTTGCAGGACGTGCAAAGGTGCCGAGGAGAGGCAGCAGTGCCACTCCCGGCCGTGATGCTGAAGGGACATCTCCGAGGTGCAGCTGAGTGTTAGAAGTGGCAGCGCAAGCAACTGACTGAAACTGAGCTCAGGGAAGCGGCTGCACAGGCCTTACTCGTGTGACCTTACTTCCAGGGGTTTGTCTGTCCTTGCTTTCCATTGCTTTTGAGCTGGCCAGGGACAAACAATGGCCATGGGAGCTCCCCCGCAATACTGGCTTTGCTTGGCCAATGTGGCGCGGCGGGTGGGAGCAGTCAGCAAATTTCCTTTGGGGGAACCCCTCAGACATGTCCTACAGGGAGCATCTGCCAACCTGATTGTGTTCCCAGTGGTGAACATCTTTTTGTGAGTTAAACACCTTCTCTTTTTTGTATACTTTTGTTTTTAATATTGCTGTTGTTATTGTGCATGTCTTTGCACAACTCCACTGCTTTGAGCTTTTAGTAAATTGTTAACTCTCATTCTCTCCCTTTTTTTTTTTTTTTTTTTTTTTTTCGTCCCTGCCTTACCGTAAGGGGTGGGGGAAGAGGAGTGGCTTATCTGGAGTGTAGTTTCCTGCTGATGTGAAAATCATTACGGTGCTTCATCATCGTGCTCTCACGGTGGGGCTGGGAGGTCTATGGTGCCCATTGGTCATTTTTCCACCCAAAGTGGCTCCTGACCTCAGAGAGGGAGCAAAGGTAATTTAGAGAGAGATGTGAAGTGCGCTGGTAAGCTTAGTCCAGTGCTTCATGAAGATAAGACAGATCCATCACTGCCCTTTATCCAGCTTCATTTCCAGATGCCACCTCTGCTTGGCTGACTAAACAAACAGGGAGACAGGTTCCTTCTTAGTTGGAATAATATTTCAGAAATGGATGGAGGCTGTTTTAGATCATGCCATGTTTTGGTGCATTCTGGTCTGCACAGTCCACTTTCTGGAAGACTGATCTGATCTGTGATAAAGAACAAGATTTTTCTTATTTTAAATGGTGCAATACTGGCTGTCTCACTGCTGTCTTTTCAGGCATTTTGAGTTCCGTGTCCACGTCCTTTGAAAATCATGTTGTTTCTTAGGTCTTTAAGTAGGTTCCAGACTCATTGCCCATACTTGATTCATTCCTGGCCGACTGGAAGCATGGCACAGCTTAGCATCACAGTACTTATGTCTGTGAGAGATTCCACCTGTTTTCACCAAACCATTGAGGAAGTGATGGGTCCAGCTGCTGAAAAGCAATTCTAGTTCCTAATATTCCTGCCATGCAGCAAAATAAGAGCAGATGCTGGAGGTCACCTGATTACTTCTGTTTAAAGTCTGGAGGTGCTAAAGAATTTTTCACCAGCTTATGATTTGAGAATTCATTAATAATTAAATTCATGTCACTATGCAAACATTATTATTATTATTATTATTATTATTATTATTGTTGTTGTTGTTGTTATTGTTGTTGTTGTTATTCCATATTTAGAAGTGTCTTTTTTCTCTCTGTTTAACAATGGAAATTGGTGAATGCTTTGTGAATAAATCTGTACTTACATAGGCAAAAAACGCTGCTTTTGTAAAAGTCAAGAAACAATTGTTTGTTAGCAAGTAGAAGCACACTTCTGCTTCCCAAATACTAGAAGATTCTTCAAGTAAATGATATTGATAATACCATTGAATTCCATGTTTATTTTAACAAGAAGGTCAAAACGTACATGTACTGGAACAATGCAGCTATTGAACATTAATTTCTCTCAGGATTAATCAATGATGAGGAAATACGTAAGACTCTTTTCTTTTTAGCTAGAGAGAAACTGCTGCTACCTTGATCTATAGCTCAGTCAATAGACTGAAATTGTGCATAACTGTGGGATGTGTTGAGAGTTAACCTTTTGATCTCAGCTTGAATGCAATAATAGTAAAAAAAAACCCAGACCTAAAATTATTATCGATACCACCCCTAGTATATGGTGATTAGGTTTGATTGCATTACTTTTATAAAGAACAAAAACCCAGTGTGCTGTATTCAGATTACAAATGATCCATTCAGAAAAATTAAATTATATAGAACCTTATAATATGCGTAGTAGAGAGGTATTAAAAATGTGGGTGAATCACTCTGTAATTGTTCATTGCAAACTTTGTAAAGCACTGAGTAATCACACTTTTATTTCTAAACTGCATAGTGCCTCCAAACTAACTAGTGCTATCAACAAACTGTTTGCCTGCTGTGCTTATAACTGCTCTGGTCAGCTATTCAGTGAAGTCCAAGCCTGTTTTTGCGTGTAAATATCTCAGTGTTTATTGTGGAAAAAATCTTTCAGAATCAGAAGAGCATTTTTTCTTTCCCCTCTGCAAGAGGAAGCAGCAGCGTTCGTTAGCAGTTATTGCAATGATGTGTGTGTGTCAAGGGACTTGCATGCCAGTATCTCTTCATTTAGTGATTTACTGTAATACATACCTGTAACATTATCATAGAAATTATAGATGAGGAGGTAATTTTGTTATTTTTAATCTTCTTTCTATTTTGAAATGCCCTATAAAGTAGATTGCATTTATTTTGGCTAAGGGTAAAGCTTTTTGAAATTAGACAAAGCTTTTTGAAATATGTAAGGGTCTTAGAGAACGTTAAGTCATTTTTTAGAAACAATGTAATTCTTTAGGATTTTCATTGTCTTTGAGTGGGGCCATAGTTATTTTAGAGAGTGGGGAAATCAATTGCTTGTTTATGAACCCCATTCTTTGGTCATGTCCACCCCACTAGCCATGTAAATACAGTATTAAACCTTGGTCATTTAACCGGTCTCATGGATCAGCCTGATATAATGATGCCAGTAAAGTGAACTAAGATAATATCCTGCAAAAGACAGAATATCTAGATACTCTCTACCAAAATTTGGATTGTAATGAAGATTTCCTGATACCAAAGAATGTTTTAAAGAACATTTTGAGGAATTAAATAGTTGTAAATGTTAGAACTACTAACATAGAAAGTTTCATAAGGATGTGAAATGGTTAGAGCTCACTTAAGCCTGGAATGCAAATGTAACCTGGTATGTAATATCATCTATGTTACTTCATTCACTCCAAGAACTGAATAAACTTGCACTTGCACCACTGGATTTTTAGTATGCATCCCTATTATCCCTATTTGTCTTTTTACAGGTCTGACAGCTGTGACCAAACTAATTTTCACTCAGATTTCTAAAGATTTGCTGCATCCATTCAAGGTAAAAGCAGAGCAGCTGGTTTACAGGTAGGAAAAGGAGCTAGAATTAAAACAAAGCTTTCCTGTAGCAGACATTAAATATAATTCTCCCAGAATTAAATCAGTGAGCTGCACTGGCCTTCTAAATAAAGATTGCCTGAGCTATGGAAGCAGTTCTCTAAGCACAATCTATGAAATTCCTTCACACATTTCTTTATATTCTGACTTTTTTCCTATGTATAGGCACAATATTTGGTTTATATATAAAAAGTGCTATACGTATAAAATTCTGACAGGGAACTTTTCAAAAAAGGTTATAGGGATAATAGGTAAAATTGCTTTTGTTACATATACAAAAAAAGCATTTACTGTTTAATAGAAAGGGATTATAATTTATTTGGGAGGAGAGTTGGGAATTTCAAGCAAAAGAATGGCTTTACATTTCAACTTGCTACTGTAGCAAAAAGGTAAGGGTTGTAAAAAAATTTGTAATGATAAGTGAATTTAGTAGATATCAGATTTTAGTAAATCTTAAAATGCCCATTCAAACTATTAATTCTGGAAAAGCCCCAGTGAAAAATCCTGTGAATATGTACAACATGAGAAACACAGGTTTAGAGCCACCCAGCTCAAGTTGCAAGGAGGGAGAATAAATCTCACTCTGAGGTGAAAACACTAATTGTGGTTATGTTTATATAAAAAGAGGTGTCATTCCTACTGGTTAAAAACCCCTCTTTCATTCATAATAACCATGCCAAACATCCTTGGGCAAATGCCCAACCTTTTTGTTTTGTTTTCTTTTTCTTCTGTTGGAACAATTCTAGGCTGTATGAAATTTAAAGGTGAGAATATTGGACTTCCAAACCCTAAATAGTTTGAATGTGTATTTAGTAAGTATCTTGTTAGCTCCTTAGAATGGGACATGTAATGGAATCCATAAAGATGCCCAACTCTAAACACTTCTGAAACATCAAAGTCAGAAGCAAGATGAGTATCAAGTTGCAGCTAGGATTATACAATAAACTTTTGCATGTAAATATCCCATCTCTTCCTAAGCCTTCCTTAGACACCTTAATTTATTTATGGCCTATACTGACTTACCTTTATTCATGGAACATTTAACCAAACAGTAAAACATTCGAAAGTGAATGTTAGAAACAAATACTCTGGGACAGGGGTTGCTGGAGGGGTGTGGTTTTGAATAGCTTTGTGAAAGCATCCACTCATGATATAAAAACTTCCATTTGCCCTCAGAGTTGGTCCACATTAGGGTTGTTTTGAGGAATGGAATATGCAGCATGTTGTCTTAGCCATTTAAATTCTAGATGTGTCTCTAACCAGGAGTCATCTAGGAAAGGTACAAGATTCCCACCAAGCAGCAGTGACAGAGCAGGGCTGAGTGAGAAGCATTTGTGCCCGGTGTGGCTCTTAGGAAGAACCATTTAAATGCATTACCTCATGAGCCCAAGAGTGCTGGGCACTCTAGGATAAATAACAGTTTGTTTTATTGAATCAAAAGTTTCAGTTTCTATAATAATTATACTTTTATATGCATCTGTTAAAAGAGAAAACAAAAATAAATTATGCTGGAGAAATATGAATGTTTTAAATCACTCTATTTGTGATCTCCAGGAATTCGCAAATAGAAAGGGTTCTTTTTTTTAATAGGCCAAATAATCAAGGAGGAAAGCATGAACTAGGCCTATAGTCTTTGTATTCCACAAAGAGTACAGTGTACCTTACATTCTGGTGCTCTGAGTAGGACAGCTTCATCTTACTGGTTCCTAAGTCTTTCCAATCTGGAACTGTGAGCAGGTACCATCAACAGCCCTAGCAGCTTTGTTTCTTCTTCAGTAGCCATACTGTTGGATTAATTGTGCAGATGATCATTCCTGTCTTTGTCTGATTCCAAACTCATGTCGTCCAGACAGACTATGCCTGACAGAAGCAGTAGCCTCTCAGTCTTTCCTGCTGTTGCTTCAGATTGCTTTTCCAGGGAGCGTGTTGCACTGCCTTTGAACAAGGAGAAAGTATAGGTTGTGGCTGCCAAACTGTGTAAAACCTGCCCAGTTTGCAGGCTTATTCAGAGGCAGAGATTGAGATATCTTTGGGAATTTTAACACTACAATGAGTCCTGACTGAGGACTTTGAGAATATTATTTTTGGATTTAAACAGCAATGTAATTTGTGGTTCTGCCTTAAAGGACTTGCCAAAGGTCAGATGGAGCTCAAATGGCAAAATAGGGAACAAAAGCGAGGTTTCAGAAGAGCACACTCCCTCCTGGAGATACTTGGTTCCAGAACTTGTTTGTACCCTGGCAGTATATCGTCTCATGTGCCGTATTGCATAACCTACAAGGAAGCAGACTACAGATTCAAAAGTCATTGTATGCTGAGATCCTTTTGAAACCGAAATCCTGAAACATTAGCTCTATAAGGTGTAATTATGGTATCATTAGAAAAAATTGTTCACTCTATATTTTCAGTCTTTTAAGGGGAAAAACTATGCAGCATGGTTACCTGCTATTTTGTCATTGTGAACAATTCTGAGGTCTTTCCCATCATCCTGATGGGAAGTATGTTGGCAAAGGCCCAGTCAAGCTATTTCACAATGTCATTTTCATAGCTCTGAACAAATTTTTCCAACAAATGCAGATACAGCCTCATCTAAGTTATTATATTAACCTCCACAAAAGGATCAATAAAGAGAAATACAAGGCCATAATCAGAATTTATGAAATTTATAATCCTTTTAACTGCAATACACATCTATTCAAGACTGCAGAGAGAACAGGGCAGGCCTGGGTGCATACATTTATATGATGGCTTCAGTATGTTTTCTAGGAGACTTTCCAGTATACTGAGAAGAATGTACTGGCAGTTTTATGTAACTGGGTAGCATAAGGAGATAAAAATGGCAAAACCTATTTATCCTTTGAATATTTATCCAACTTACACTTTCAGTCTTCCAGACAGTTGTCATTGCAATATCCTTTGAAATTAAAATCATAACTATTTAAAAAAAGATGCAAACAAATGGCTGGGTTAACTTACCTAGCTGCCCAAATCCAAAATTTAGGTGCTCCAAATCTTGCTTGTCTAACTGGAGAATGTCTAATACTTGAGAATATCTATCCTTCTGAAAATACAGAATTATGATACTAAATGTCTCTTTTCTGGTAAGTATCACAATCTTGGTGTGTTGATGCATCTAAAGCATGCAGACAAGCCCTATCAATGTGGTGGAGACATGTCTCTAGGGTATTTTTCAGAAACCTGGATTCTTTTGTTGATTTTCCCAGTACCAGCTCTTCGCAGAAGAGTTTTGAGTGGGTGATGATCTGATCTGACTTTGCCTAAAATAAAGATCTTATATTGAATAATTCCTTGTGAGCTGAATTATCCAACTCCCCTTCCAATACATTATTTTCCACTTCACATTTAGGAGGTTGTGGACTGAAGGACTCCGATACTTTGATTAAATAAATAACTAAGATATAATAAACCAAAATAAAAATGAGGAATAAGACTTTTTCCTTGACATAGTTGATCGAAGATGTTAGATAAAAGCATGCTAATAAATCACAGCTAAGAAAGAGAAATGCCCAAGGGTCAGAGACTGAACAATTTAAAAGACTGGACTTTGATACAATCCTGATCTTTCAGAGCCCATATCATAGGAGACTTCTAACACATTAACTGCTCCATTGGTTTATCACTTTCATTGTAAATTTATATGTATGGACTACTTCCTTTTATTCCAACACATATAATTTCAATTGAGAAACATATAGAATAATTTTTAAATTCTCTGAGATAAAAATTAAAGTTCTTGGAAATGTAAGGAAAAACCTCAGAGATTGTGCAATTTTTAAAATAATTTGATATACTGATTTTGTACTCTGACACAAGGATTGTTTACAAAAATAGTTAGATCCTATTTAAAACAGTAAAATAAACATCTCCTTCAGATACAAAGATACAAAGATATAAAGAGACAGCCTGGACAGGGTGTTGGTTAGTTATGTGCTACATATCAACTCCAGGCAGACAAGTAACAAAACTTCTATATCTTGTGAATCTACCTCAGTGAGCTGCTAATCTTCAGGAAAAAAGAAAACAAAACACGAAAACAACAAACCCACACCTTACTTCTGTCAGTGAATCCCAGAAACTGGAGTAGCCTTCATAACGCAAGTCAAGGGTTGGACAAGGGGTGAATAGAGTGATTAGAAAAATTTAGACATTGTGTATGTCTTTATTTTGTTCCTGTCATTGAAAGCAGATCTGATAGGTAACAGCTCCTTTTTAAGAAATTACATCAAGTCAGATGACAGCTAGACTCAAGTGCTATTCTGACATATTTTTCTTATAAAAGAAACTGACAACTCCAAAACCAACAATAAAATAATTTTCACCATCTAAACATGTACACTTTCAGGTAAATGGAGTGTATATGATTGCTCGCAATAATGCCATCTGCTAATACTTTTCCAATCATATTCCAATCGTATTCATACAGGAAAAAACCCCAAACTTTTCCTGATGTTTATTGTTACAGCTAAGTGTCATTGTTCCTTAGGCAGGTATTTTAGATATTATTCCTTTCATTAAATGTCTAAAATGGGTTGCCAAGTATTAATAACAAATGCTTCTGGGCTCAATCCCATTCCAGCTAATATTAGTAACATAATAATGGACAATATTTTTTGTTTCTTTATGCATTCTTGAACGCTTTAGGTTAAGTTCCTATGCAGCACATTTTTTCAGTAATGTGAAAAGCAATGAATTTTGGTGTGTAATTAGAACCAGAGTAATTCCTTGTTAACTGAACAGATTTTACTTGCATTGATATATTCATATATTTTCCTCTGCCCCAAATGTCATCTTTAGATGTGAATTACACTGTCAGAGAATGCCCAAGATTTCTTTTATTATTGTATAACTAGTGACCTGTTCTGCTTTATGTTTTTCTGTTGCTTTAGTTGGACTGATGACATTTGATATGTATTTACAATCTGTTCAAAGTAAAAAAACAAATTAAAAGTTCTTTGTTTCTGCTCAGATGACTTGATATTACACCCTAAAGGTCATAAAAGGGGCCTCACCTTTAGACATTAGACATTACTAGCACCAAAATATTTTCATTTGTTCTTATCTTTCAGTAGCTATCCACTCAACTGATGCATTTTAAAAGTGAGAATTAGCAATACAGGTGCACATTTTTCCCATGAGATCTATTTCAAGTGTCTTTCAACTTGCTGTAACAAAAACAAACAAACAAACAAACAAACAAAAGTGGTCTATACAAGTTGGGTTTTTTTAACTTAGCAGTGAGGAGTCACTGAAACAATAATTAATATTATTCATTAATCGTATAGCAGTTTTTGTGGGAATGATGTTGTATAACTGAATCTTGAGAAGAGCAATTAATTGATATGAGAATATAATATTTGTGAAATTGGATAAAAATATTTTAATGTATCAGAAACATAAGAAATGTTCACAATATTCTGAATACTGATCTGTCCATCTTGAATACAAAGATAATTGAGACACAGTGTCTTCCTGTCTTTTGAAAATAATTATTATTAATTCCTTGCTAAAAATAGCACAAAATCAGTCATAAAATAAGAGATTAATTACTTTGAGATACTTTCATCTCATTATAAAAAAAAAAAATCCTAAGATTTATCCATATCACTGATATAAATTTTAAGAAAAAACTTGGAAAATGGAGACATTGCAAAGCCAAGGAAGAAATTCAGTACATTGGCAGTATTAAAATCATCAGAGGACATGACTATACTCATAGGTTAGTTTGTTTGAAATTCAAGCAGGGCTACTAATGAGCAGACTGATACTTGCTGTAAGTCTAATAGCTGGAGTTGAGCAACAGCTATTTCCTTCTAGAAGAAATACCAAGCATTTGTTTTAAAAAGTATTCAGTACAAGAAAATTCCCTACAAACCTTTCAAATCATATTGGTGACTCAATTTTCTTCTTTCTACATGTGAAAATAATGTCTCATCTGCATTTATCTGTTTATAGCTTCCACCTTTTGGATCTTTTTACATTTGTCTATTAGGTTGGAAAACCTGTTATTTTCAACATCCAGTTTCCAACTATTAACTTTGCCTTTCAGAAACGGAATCCCTAGCATTGCCTTACATGTTTACAATCATCTTTTTTTACCTCCTGGCTTCTTCTGTGAAACATCTCTAATTTTTCCATTTAGCCTGGAACAGAAGCTATCGCAACTCCTCAAAACATCTAGCTGTGTTGGAGGGTTGAAGGAAAGAAGGAAATACACCAGATTTTGCATGTGTATTTTGCATGTAATCTGTCACATTCAAACTACTTTTTGGTCTTGAATGGTTTTCAGTTATAAAAAGCCTTTATCTTATATCATAATTTTTCAGATGCTTGCAAGGATGGGACGCTCTGTCCTGTGTACTTAGTTCTTATTCTTCTTTCTTACATTCTGAGCTTGAATTTTCTTCATCAAAATAGATGTTTGCACAGTTTGACATGGAATCAGAATCGATCCACATTTTCTATATAATCTCTTCTTATTTTTGTTAAGATCCTTCAAAAAAAAAAAAACCTCTCTCTTTTTATCACAGATTGCTGATAAATTTTGAAGAAATGTATCCAAGCGTAAAATGTAAATAACAATAGCTAACTAGATTGACAGAGGCTTTCTCAGAATACTGTCCTAAGTCATATATCTAAACATCATGCAATATTAGCTGTATGACTTTAAGAGTATCAGGAGGATATTTCTGGGATGATACATTCATTCCCAGGCTAAGATTGTGGAGATTCTTGTTGAATAAAAATAAAGCTGTGTTTTGATAGAGAATTGCATCTCATCATTTCATTCAGCTCTTGTAACTAGTGGACTGAAGTATGTTTAAGTTGTGGATTCAGTAAAATACATATCTTGTTAGGCAAACCTGTTTTAAGTCTTGAAAGCAGCAAATTACTTCAACTCTTTCCTCTCTTGTGACAAGCAGTGAGGTAAAAATTCAGCATTTCTCCATGGAAAATAACTAAATATTTTACAGTGTAGATCTGGGTATTTTTGCCCTGGGTAGACAGGTTATAACAAACCTGATTCAGAGCTGGAAAGGCTGTGAGAGGACTGGGAAGATAGCCGTGTTCTCAGTGCATCCAATATAAGAACTAAGAGTTTGGTTTATTTTGGTATTGGGTAGAGCTATCTTATTTGCCTTTCAAAGAACTTTACAGAAAAGACTTTGCAAACACATGTCAATAACAAAATCAATTCAATATTTGAATATTTTCACTTGATGTGAAAATTCTGAATAATTTATGGTTAAGTTTTTGCACTTATTTTCATGGCCACGCATACAGTGATGCATGTTTTTGTGTGCCCAAAGAGTATTTTTTTTTAAGATTCTCAGAGCACCTTGATTAGGATACACATAACTACTGTTTGTGCTCCAGCATCACAATTTGAATGGAGAGAAAACGGAACTACTGGCACATTAATTCCTCCAGCGGGGAAACTGGAAGGTATTCTGAATGACTAGGACTAGGAAAAGCCGAATCTTACAAAAACCAGTATAATGTTGGTGAAAAAAAGCTAAGTAATACCCATGGAATGGCCTGTATCCAGGCAATCATTCATCAGCTTAATGAAAAAAAATGCAGTATGAACCTCATGAGCCATCCATCCTCTTTCCCACAGCAACTGGGGCTCAGGTTGCTGCCAGCTCGCTCATGTGAGATGGAGTTGTCAGGTCTCCCTGCACCACTCCATCTTTCAGACCCAAAGCAAAGGAGTGGTACTAGCATTAATAAAAATGCCTCTGTGCAAATACAAGTGCAATAACATTTCAGTTTATTTATGTGACTGCCAGCAAACTGATACTGTCAGGTTGAGTGCTTATGCTGGTACTGTGTAGTTGATGCTTGTTCATTGCCAGGTTCATGTCTCTCAGCTATTTTTTTCTACCATTTCCTATTTCTCAAAATCTTCCCTGTATAACAGAGAGCTTTGTTATGAGATGTCACTGAAATAAAAGACAGCAAATAAATAAGTATATTTGTGTTGAGTGTTCTATATATACACGACTATTTATTTATAGTATTTTTAAAGGGCAAACCAATTAAAAAAAAAATCTGACAGCTTTAAAATAGACTTTCATGACAATAGATGATGCATATACATAGAACACCAAATGCCAAACAATTTTTTCTGACAAAGCAAACCCCTTGTGGTGAATGTGATCTCATCCCTCCAACAGAATATCCCTTGTGGGTAGAAAATAGTAGTAGCTAGTGGAATGCAGCAATATGCCGTAAATCAGTGCAAAATTAATGGAAATATTGTATATAATGATATTGAAGGGAAAACTTTGATGAAACAAATTGGAATCTGACCAAGTAAATGAAAAGTAACATCTTT
>WEKY01032871.1:0-17006 GCA_013390045.1 Picathartes gymnocephalus
ATGTCATTTGGATTTTGAATTTTTGAGGAAAAATTGTTAAGCAACCATCAAATGCCTGGAGCCACAGAAGAGTAAGTTACAGTAATAATAGATAGTTCTCCATTATGTTAAAACTCCTCTTAAACTCTATCTTACCAGACACCACGGCAGATCATTAGGGGACTTCTTATCTGTGAAATCTCCCTTCACACACAGCAGCCTGACAGAAACAGAATAACGATTCTGTTGGTTCTTCCAACTCCTTCTGTCATTTTAGACTGTATTTATCAAAAGGGAACAGTGTTTCTGCCAAAGGTAATATTAATGTACGTTAACATGAATTCCTGCAATTAAATCTCACTGAGAAACAGGGTTTTCTTCAGCGGTTTTAATCTAAAACACAGACATCTGAAAGCAAACCTTACTGCAAAGAAAGGTGACAACCCACTTGGTTTCCATTCTCTGAAGAATGAAAACAGCATTAAATAATTATGAAATTGGTCCAGCCCAATAGAATGGAAAAGGAAAAAAAACCTTAAATACTTACTCAGTGGTGATACACTGAGGGGAGGGAGGGTTTTGTATCTGGTGAGGGCAAGGGCAGGTTGCTCGTGGATCTGCAGGCGAGGCTAAGCCTCACCAACAGACAACCAGCCTACACCAGCTTCCCAGAACACGCATTTTACATTTGGGGAGAAGGCAATTGAGATCCCATCTCCCAGCCAAGACAGTTGTTTTTGCTTGTATTAAAATCAAATTATAAAATAAAGCCCCATCCAAAACCACAAAACTCTCCTGGTTTTGTGTTACAACTGGATAAAGCCTTCAGTCAGCTTTACATGATTTCCACACAAAAATATAAATTATACACAGGTTTGGCAATAGGAAGACCATATTCCCCATTTAGGGTTAAAAGTGAATGAAAGCTGCATGTTTATGGGCTTCTTCATAAAGCTTTTCCACAACTGTATCTGTTTTATAAATAGAACCAGTCAAATCAGTTGTACAGTAATATCTATTACAAAAGCAGATCTTCTGTATTTTTCCAGCAATTCATCCTATTTTTTTCATAAAAATTGACTCTTTGTTTGGAAGGTTTTTGTTGATATGTTGTTTGAGCACTTGTACAGTAAAATCCCAGACTCTTTTCAAACGGCCAATGTGATTATTCATTATTTTTTGCATGTCAGTAACTACAAAATCATAAGGTATTGTCTCCACTTTGTAAGTGGCAATGGAAGCACCAGAAGATAAAGAACATTAGGCTATGAACACTTTTCTGGGGTTACTTTCTGGATTAATTATTCATGCAAAAATCCACAAAACTTTCAGGACTTTTAAATCTTTTCAACTATACAAAGCAGTTTTTTCCAGTATTCACAAATACAAATCATTTTTTTAAGCCAATCTTGGTATCGTTATTTGGAAAATACTAAGCTATTCTTTCTACTATCAAATTAATCCTACACACAATTGTGTTTATTCCTTAAGCCTTAAAAAATGTTGCACTCTATCCTTTGACGATTACAGTATTATAAAAGTTGTTTTAAAGTTTTTATTTTACTCCTTCAAACTGTAATTGTGAATAGAGAAAATGAGGGAACAGGAAGATAGGGCTTTTTAGCCGAAAATAGCAGGAATAGGTGAATTGTAAGAGATTCAGCAAGTTGACCTAGAAACCAAGCAACTACATTGCATTCAAGCTGAATAATGTAACCACCTGCCACACAGAGCTGAGGTTTGAGGTGAGGACCTTGGCGTTGCATCAGCCTTGAGCTCACCAGTTTCTCTCTCCGAGTGACAAGACAGCTCCTACTCAAAGGGGACCAGCCAAAAGGCCACAAGGATGCCTCCAGACCTCACAATGACTGCCCGAGCGAGGACCTTCCTGCTCAGTTCGGATGAGATACCAGACCTTGAGATGCCTTGATTGCAGGCCACCTGAGAAATGTATCCGTGTCAAGGAGAGAAACCAGCATTTACTGAGAATATGTAGAGACCCAAGTGAGCGAGCACCTTCTTAGTGCTGGCATAACCCAGCCCTACAGCCAGCATTTTTCCTCCTTTACGAGGAGCAGGTGTAAGTTAGTCTCCAGGTGCAAAGATCAAAGGAGGTGTACAAATGAAGCAACTGAGGAAGGACGTTCCAAGTGGCTCAAAATGCCTCGCTCACTCAAAAGCAATGAGACAGGAAAGGGATTAAACCTAAAAAAAAAAAAAAAAAGAAAAAGAAATAGGTCCTTTAAAAGGACCTTGCTGTTTACGGTAATAACAATGCTTGCTGAGCCATGATTTGATTTGCTCCCCATAGAGCCACAGCTATTTAACAGCCCAGATTGTCACACTGCAAATTCAACAGATGCAGAGTAGGGGAGTGTTCATAGGCCTCTTTGCACAGGGTTGATTAAATGCTCAAGAAATTAATAATGACTGAGAGAACTATCATAATCTTCCAGGGCAGCAACTGCTGTGGAAATGACATTTATGTAACTTGCTCCCCACACAACTATTTGATGAGGAAGTTAAAACATTCCCAAATGTATTTTTTTCCCCAAAACCTCCGCCAAGGTCTAAGCTCCTACACAAGAGTTTGATAACCTCAGAGGTCAGCACAACAGGTCTGTGAAATCAGCAGAGAGAGGAACTTCTCTCAGGGTCATATTCTATCCATCATATTGTCTGCGGAGTCTGCTAGAAGAGAAAAACTCCACCAGAGAGAGGTGCTCAGGAAGACCAAGGAAAGGTGGCCCCTGGCAGGAACAGCTCCCATCAGCACAGCATTGTGAAGGCCCTCATGGTGAGATGAGGGATCACCCAGTCAAAGGGCTTGGTGAGAGACCACCAGCTCAAGCCAAAGGTGGGTGAAAAAGGACACCCACCATTGGGCAGTGCTCCCACACGTGTTGTGGAGTGCACACAGAGGGCAGAGCAGAGCAGTTGTTCGTAATGAACTATGACTAATTATTTTCATTCACCAGCACATTTGGAACCATATTTCTCAAACAGTAACTTTGTGATTGGTAACAAGACTCCAGGGTATTTACCACACCACTTATCTGTTATTAGAGTACACTACTAATGTGTCTGTGGGAAGCTGACTATTAGCTGAGGGGCTGGAATAAAAGGGCATTCAAATGCCAAGCAAAATTAATTCTATAAAAGCACAAAACAGTGATGAATCAATCAAACACCATCACACTACCAGAGACAAAATATGCAGGTCAGCTGCAGCAGGCAACCACCCTTCAAACAATGTCTGGATCTAGGGGTCAGAGTTAAACTCTTCCTCCCTAGGGTCACCTCTGTCTGAGTCCTCTCGCTCACGTGAGGCAATGGCATGGCCAGGCATGCTGTGCTGCCATGGCTTAAGAGATTACAGTCCCAGCATGACCCTGGCCTCTGGCCCCCACCTTTCCCTCCCACTGCATTTGAAGCCTGTTACTATCCATCCATAAACCCTAGCAAAAACTGTGCTTGTACCCAGGGTTCTCTGAGACTTTTTAGTGCATTTTGCTTGTTCAGATCTTTCAAGAGATCATTTTGGCCACCTGAAGCTCAGAGAAACCACAGCAACAGAACTTAGGAGGAAGTGAGGAGGACCAGTCATCGGGATGGCAGGCTAAGCACTTCTACAGCAGCTGAGCTATGGCCAGAGCAGCCTGATGGACTACACATAAAAACAGGAAAACTCTGCCTACAGCATCGGCCAAGGGAAGTGACACTTGCATCTTTTTTTCAAGATTTAGGCCAAATTCTGCCCAACCAGGGACACAGACTGTTTCTCCATCACTGTATTGGACAACCCAGAATGTCAACACTCTTCTTCTTCCATTCCTCCCAGCATAAGGAAGGCATGGAATTTGGTGGGTTTTGAGTGGACCTACAAGCTGTGAGATATCTTGCACAGAAATCCAGGAGAAGAGGCAGTTTTAGGATGTGGTATACACAGTTGGCACTTGTGACATGGAGACTGTGCAGTACAGAAGAGCATCTTCTCTACAGCCACAAATGTCCTTCACTAATCAAAATCATCCATAGAAGATCCCAGGTGGGAAGCACCCTGTCAAAATCAGGACAGGGTGACAGTGCTGTCAGTGCTGCTACACAAGCGTGGTAGACCTTGAGGTACAGCTGAATACTTTGAGACATTCTTTTGTATTCCACTCCACTCCAGAACATGAAAAATAAATCCAGAAGCTGAACTAGCTATGATCAGAGGCCATACAACAACAGAAATTATTGTTTGGGATCTTACCATGCTGATCCTGGGGGAGAGCAAACTGTGTCTGAAATGACACTGAGAGATCTGGGACCACGAGAGCTACTCAGCTGGCCCAGATCCCCTCTTTAGAAATTGTGTGAAAAAATTCCATCACCAATCCCGAAAACAAGGCTGTTAAATTCTTCTTCTATGTGCCAAAGGATATTAATTTGAACTGAATAGCTTAAAACTGTAGTTGAGCACTCTCACTTTCCTTGCCAGAGTTTCTACCCCTTGCAGCAGTTACAGCTTCAGTAAGGTAAAATACTCCCTGGGCAGTAGAGATAGAATAAATGACTAATGGTAGGAAGAAGGGGAAAAAATGTTGGCAGGTCTGCAGGTTTGTGCAAGGGCCCTGTTCCTCAAGTAGCAACTGTGGTTTGGGAGGTTTTTGCCCTGCACCTTTCCTTCTCTCCTGTTCAGTCATAGCAGGGGCCAGAAAAGCTGTTTCTGTGCCCTTGCAGCAATGTGACAAGTGCAAGAGAAAAAGCAACCTCTTAAAACATTCCTGACAAGCTATTTCAGCTATTAGTTGGGAAAATTAAAAAAAAAAAAAAAGGTGCTAAGCAGTTACCATGTAACAGCTTTATCTCAAAGTATACTGAGGAAAAGGAAAATATATCCATGAACATACGTGAATTATTATTTTGCTTGATGAGCAGGCAATATGTAGATGTTTGCTCAAAACAGCCCCAGGAGGTTCTGCATCCTTTTCTAAGAAAGGAATCAGTTATTGCAGTTAAAGACAACAGCTTAAGGCCCTCAAAAAAGACAGAAAGTATATCCCACAGGCAGAAAGGAATCCAAATTTGCTATATACATGATTTACTGTGAATTTTTGGCTCAGCTCTGCAACTCAGATTAGCAATCAACCGAGCAGCCACCTTCCATATGTCTGAAATCGTGTGACACTGGTTCTTGTCAGTGCAATGCAATAATCACCGACTTGCAGGTTGACCAAATACTTTCCACAGTTGCAAAGAACAGATGTTGCACCATCCACACTCTGTCTAGGAAAGACAGAAATAATTGGTCTTTGTGCTAATATACTTCTATTGCCCCTTGATCTCAATACTCTCATATCCCTACTGTCTCCTATGAAATAGGAACAATAATCCATTAACACAGCAAAACAGGCTGTATTGGCAAAAAATGCATTAGGAAAGGACAGGCAAAACCAGGAAACTTTTCCTTGGCCACTTCAACTGCTAATGTCTGTTAGTCCTTGCAGCATTCAATTTTCCTCCAGAGAGCATGACTGAATTAGGCTTTTAAAGTAAAGTAATAAAAAGTAATTAGACTGTTCTACAGGGTTCAGCTTAACTAGATTTTTTTAGTATTTTGGTTTCTTTATTTTCATCTTTTGAACAACATACTGTAAATCACCACCTACAAGAGTCACTTTTCTAAAACCATTGAATTGCTTTAAAGAGTTTGCTTTGTTTAAAACTTAACTAAAATAAACAACCTCACACAACTATGAGTTACAACACTGATACAGATCACAATTTCTTTTTTTAAATTTTTTTTAAAATTTTGGAACATGTATTTGAAAGATAACAAAATTGACCATGAGAAAAATAACCCTTATTTTAAAAGAAATAACTTCAATGAGTTCTACTCCCTAAAAATTTCTAGGAGATCAATCTTGGTTTTCCATTGCCTGTGTATGCTCCCATACGAGCAGGACCATCAAGATATCTTGGTCTGCCTCTGTAGGTCCCTCAGAGTAAGCAAGGATGGTTTTCTCCTAACACATTGCAAATTTCTAGCTGCAATCCATGTCCTTGCCATGAAAGCCTTTGTTTAGGCTGCATGAATTTGCAGTGGGGTGAGTCCCAGGAAGCCTGCTGCTTTGAGTGTGTAAAGACAAATAAATTTCCCATGTTTAGCAGCAGTACTGCTAACATGGCATGGCAGTTCAGTTATCAGCCATACCATTGCGTTAGCCACAAAACCTAAAAATGCTTCTTGCGAAAAATATTTCTTGTGTGAAATCACCCCAGTATAAGAACTTTCAGTCCAAGTATCGGACGTGTACTAAATGCCCAAAGCCATTTTTTGACTGTTACACACTCCAGCATTACCAAGTATTTATATGCCAGGCTATAGATATAAACACAGCCCTGCCCATAAGCAAAATGAGACTTCCTTTTCCCCAAAATGAGACTGCACACATCTGGCCCTTGTCTCCCTGAGTAACAGTATCACTTTGGAGGCAGTCCTACAGGGCATGGATCACTCTGTCCTGTCCAAAATCTTTACAGATGCTTATGAAATTGGAGTCTTGAACTACAGGCTCAATCCTAAGTGAGGCCACCAGGAGAAGGTGCTGTTCACAAAACCACTGAATGTTTGATAGGAAGGGATGTCTTAGGGATGTCTTGGAGTTGGTTCAGTCCAAGCCCCTGTGCAAAGAAGGTTCACCAAGGGCAGGTTGCTAGTGGCCAAGTACAGCTGGAGTTTTAATATCTCCATGGACTTCATGCTGGTGCTCACAACACTTTTACCCCTGCAGTTCAGTCAGTTTTCAGTCCATCTCCGTGTTTATTTATCTGCCCTATATTTCATCCCTAAGAGGATGCTACAGAGCAGTGTCAAAAGTGATATGATCTTTCCTCAACCACCGAGCTCATTATTTCTTTCTAGAAAGCTCTTGGTTTGGTCTGGCAAGTCTCCCCTTTCTTCAACCAATGCTGACTACTCCAAATTGTCTTCTTGAACTTAATGCATTTGGAGATGGTTTTCAGGAGTACTGCCTTCGCAAGGTGAGGCTGAGCAGCATGCAGCTCTCAAATCCAACTTCTTGCTCATCTGAAGTGACACGGGGTGACAGGAATGACACTGGGTGAAAGAAATACAAAAACTTAACTGAGAGAACATGACTAGCCAAGGCATCCATCCTCTTTTCCTCCTCAGCAAGGCTTGCTGCTGACCCTTCTCATTACTGTAAAAATAAGAGCTGTCCCAGATAATCAAGGTAAAGTATATTTCTGCTTTTTTTTTTTTTCCCCCTGCCCTGGACACAGCTGGACACAGCTGTGCACTGTCTGCTTAGGACACCTACAACTCTTTTGTCTGCTGATTGTCCCTCAAGAAGACATCAAGGTATTTAGAGTTCCTGATGAAGGTCAGGACCTGTGAATGTGAGACTTCTTCCAGCTGTTTGAGGAAGATCTCAACTAGTTTTACCTCATCAGGTGGTCTGTAGCAGAAATCTGCAACAATAACAACACCTTCTAATCCTGAAGCACAAGGTCTCAGTTTATGGCTTATCACTCATGCCAAGGCAGAGCTCGACGTGTTCCCAATGCTCCCTCTCCTTACCTCCTTCCTATGGACACTGTAGCCAATTTTTAGAGCACTCCGGTTGTGTGAAATATCTCATCATGATCCTAAAGAGGTTGTGGCCCTGCTACTGCACACAGATCTCTAATTCCTTCTGCTTGCTGTGCTGCACTGTGGGAGTGCCAGCCCTTCAGAGAGATGTCCAGTCATAATGATTTCCCAGAAAAGGCAGGAGAACTTTCCTAGTTTTTGACCAGGTTGCTGAAGACTCCAGTGTTTTGACTCTGGTCAGTTTTCCATGGGTTGATCAGAGCACATTTCCCTGCAGCAGCTGAACAGATAATGTTCCCCAAGACCTGACGTTTTTCCCCAAGGTCTGCCCAGGAGGGCTGAGCAATGAAGAGGATTTGTTTTTCTGCCCTGTACCCTTTATTAAGCACTAGTTCAAGTTCAGAACAGATATGTGAAATTTTGCCATTTCCTAGGAAAAATTCCACCTGATGCCTTTAAAGAATTGCATCTTTCTGCACGCTCCAGTTTTACCAATGTGGACATGATCCTACTAAGCAACTTCACACTTCAGACACCCTAAAATCTCCCACCATTTACAACGTAGGTTCATTTCCCCCTATGACCTATGTGACCTATCAACATCCTCCTGTTTGGTATTATCAGCATTTCAATCCCATTTACACAAAGTGGGGTGATCATGCACTCCTGATTTGATCCTTCAGAGGGACAACCTACCTCACAAGTGTTCATAAAAACAAGGAGGTGAAATTTATTTCAGAAGAGGAATGCTGAAGGGAGATCCACAGAAACTCATTGGCCACCTTGGGACTGAACCAGTCATAGGCTAAGCTGCTCACGAAAGATAAGTAGCCATGAGGCTTGAATCTATTCTCATTTATATTCTAGAAGATGATGTTGTTCAAGAATAAATATCATATGTAAATAAAAGACAGATTGTGCACTGTAGATTTTCAGTAGCAGATAAAACCATAAAACGTAGCTTATCACTGGACTACTCCATGCATTCCACTAATGCTAAATCTCAGACTACAATGACCAGAGAACAAAAATTAGGGAACACATCCCACACATTTCAATGAGATTTTGATACCTTATAACTCCTTTGAAACAGAAAAAGCACAAGACTTTATATATATTTATACAATGCCACCTAGTGTCGTATTCATCAACATTTTTTAATCTAAAGATCACCCAATATTCTTTAAAAATCAGTGTTGGCTGGCACGTTATCACCAAAATGCTTTTCAAATACTGAAAACCAGCAGTAAGATGACATGATCACAGTTCATCTTTTATCTCCATTTTTCATATGTTGTTCTTTACAGTGCATGCAGGAATGTGACTTAATTCTTACTATTCTTAATTTTCAGCTACTTTATAAGCCCTAATGTCACACACCACAAAAAAAGAAAAAAAGATTTGTATAACACTCCTGTATCTAGAACACCTTTGCAGTCACTGGAGAAAACCAGGCACTTTGAGGGACTGGGTCATTTCACCCTGAAACCAATAAATAAGATAGGGCAGATGAACTACAGCCCCGGAGTTCATCTTTTCTTTGCTGACTGTCTCCACTGTCCTTCAGTAGAGAAGCAGGCAGTGTCTATCTCCCACTAGTAAAGTAAGCAAAACTTCTGGAGAACAGGAAAAGTGGAAGACACCCTGAATTCTGGCATTAGGGTGAAGGCTTCTGCCTCACCTAAGGGCTTAGAGTTGCAAAATGGATTCACCATCATCAAAGATGAAGGGGAAACAGATGTGACTACAAGTGAAAGGCCTGGCCCTGAACACAATATTCCAGGTCAGATAATCCCCTCCCTTGCCCGGCTGGCGATGCTGTGCCTGATGCCCCCCAGGACGCGCTTGTTCCTCCTGGCTGCCAGGGCACTGCTGACTCATGTTCAACTTGTCATCAACCAGGACCCCCAGGTCCCTTTTTTGGCACTGCTTTCCAAACTCTCATTCCCCATTCTGTACACACACCAAGGGTTGCCCCACCTCAAGTGTAGAATCCAGCTCTTTCACAGATGTGTGCTGGTGTGGGTGACAGGAGTTTGGGTTCAGTGACCATGGGACACTGTCTGCAGAGTAGCATCTGCTTGGAAGGTGCTTGCTAAGCAGAGAGAAGTCATTTTCATCATGACAGTTGACCTCATAAGAAGGGCTTTACATTCAGGAAAATGAAGGGAAGACTAACTAGCAGTCTTGTGAAGGAGAGATGGACAGGATCGCTGAGCAAAGGGCATTTGGAGTGATGTCATAGAAGGGACCACAAAGTCAGCAAAAAGAGGCTTAAGTGGGATCTCCAGCTTGTGAGCAAGGAACTACCTCCAAGGCACCATTATGGAGAAATCTCCCAAACCATCTCCAGAAACTCATGGTTCTGGGGAGACTCTCTGAAGTGCCTGTACGGTCATGCTGTAGTATGGGGCACACACAGAAACACAAGACGTACTGCCTGAACATCAGGAGACACTTTGTTCATGTGAGGGAGCACCAGCACAGGTTGCCTAGGATGATTGTGGTCTCCATCCTCCAAGATATTCCAAAGCCATCTACATATGGATCTGGACAACTGGCTCAAGGTAGCCCTGTGTGAGCAGGGGAGCTGGATGAGAGATTCTTCAGACGTCCCTTCCAACCCTAAACATTCTGTGATTCGCTAAGGAGAGCCAGAGCCTCTTAATCGGACTTCCACCTTTCACAATTCCAAGGTTCTGTACAGGAAAGAAGAATATTGGCCAAAAAACCCATTATATTTTGAAAGAGGGGATAAAAGATCTGCTGCCAACCAGCTCACTGTTTAGGCCTATGTGCTTAATATTTTGGAACAGACTAGGAAGGAAAGGATAATGAAAGTCAAGAGCTAAAACTGTGTCCTATCTAAGCTACATAGGATTCAGGGAATTGGACTTCTCTCAGGAGATAATGGACTTCTTACGTAAGTACAATGCAGAGCAACTATGCTGTCTCTTTTTAAAAAAATATTGGATATAGTGCTTCATGTCCTAAAATAGGGTCTCCTGAAAGAGGAATCACCAGGCTTACAATAGGTTGTTAGTGCTGTTTCTCAGTATTCAGTTTGGGCACCAAGCCTATTTAATGCTTTTATTTCACTGTTGCCCTGTATCCCATTAAATTGAGGATTGCCATTACTATAAAAGACCACAGGCTTCATTCTTTCTCTGCAAGGCCTTTGGACTTGCCAGGCTTTGTTCAAACATCTCTTGGCTTGCCTAAAGTTTTGCTTTAACTTGCTCAGCTCTAACAGCAGTTTTTCTAGAGACCACGGTCATTATTGCCTCATTTATTTTCTTTGTTATAATAATGTGATAAAACCTTATTTTTTCTATATACAATACTTATTCTTCACTAAATGAAACGTTTATGACCCCGGGCACAATGATACATTGTATGGGAAAAGCAAGGCTGGTATGATAGCAGAGGCCTTGAGAATGGGGACAGGGGATGCAGAGCAAGCAGGCAGGGGGTGATAGAGAAGAGACATTCATGACCACTGCAGACCCCCCCAAGGCTACAAACAACCCACCAAATGGGCTGTTAAAGAAGTGCACACCTGTAGCTGAGCAAAACAGCCTTAGGGGCAGCAAGAAGACTGGAGAAGTTGTCTTTGCACTGGAGTCTCACTGGTAGCTGGAATTCTCACCAGCTGTCCTGGTCATTGATCCAGTAAAGCTGTTAAGCCTATGCTTAACTTGAAAGAGCGCTAATGGAACTCAAAGCTCGAAGCAAACAGGACTTAGGCTGAAGTTAAAGTAGCTCTCTGGACTGAAGGGGTTGTTTATATGAAAGTATTACAGCTCTGTGAAACTGAGAAAAGTTTTCCAGTTTCCTCATGATGAAGTAATATTACAAATACAAGAAAAGTTACACTCTCAAGACGTATGTATATGTGTGAGCACAGACTTATAAATAATTTCTTATTTACTCAGAGAATGATCTGTCTTCAATGTTACACTGTTTGCTATACACCTACTCAAAATGTTATGGTCTTAGTCTAAATGTTTATGATTTAAAAATCACATACTTGAAACATTAGTGACAAGGGAAAGCTAGTATCTTAGAAAAACTTGGTCTCAAGTCAACTTTTTTTTTTTTTTTTCATGAGGGTTTATTGATGTCTATAGTTCAGGGTTTTCTGCTTTGGAAAATGGGCTGTTCTCTCCCTGACGCTTATCGGTACAGCTCTGTAACTTCATTAATCTGAACCATGCCCTTGCACCAGGCACTGTGTAGTGGGTTAGGTTCCTTGCAGGGAAAAAATCACTTTTCAAATTACGACACACTGCCCCACTGAAACACTGCTAAAGTCAGTATTTATGGATGCAAATTGCATAGAAATGAGGTGAGATTCTGACTGATTACAGTAGCTATGATCTACTGAAATCTGGAGGCAAATCCAGGGCTGCCGTTTCCTAAGCCTTCATGTCAAGGTAACCAGCATCAAGTTGTCTCCCATGCTCAGACACAGAGTATTCAACTCAAAAATTCCTGATTTTTACGTGCTGAGAGTTGGGTTCAGAAGCACTAATGTCCTGTGATGACAAAAAGGACCACAGATCCATTAGAGGCTGACTCATTGTTGGTTGTTTCAGCTGTAAATTCATAGAATCATAGAATAGTATGGATTAGAAGGGACCTTTTAAAGGTCATTTTGTCCAGTTCTCTCTGCTGTGAGCAGGGACATGTTCAAAAAGACCAGATTGCTCAAAACTCCATCCAACCTGACCTTGAACACTTGCAGGGACAGGGTGTCCACAACTTCTCTGATCGACATGTTCCAGTGATTCATCACCCTCATTATAAAAAAAAATTAGTTCTTATGAGTATTCTAAATCATCTCTCCTTCAGTTTAAAGCCATTACCCTTTGTCCTGTCACAACAGGCCCTGCTAAAAATGTGCTCCCTATCTCTCTTACAGGTTCCCTTCAATTACAGAAAGTCCACAAATTCAGCTGTTATAGGATTGAAATGGTGGTGGTTAGGGAAGGAATTGGGCAGTATGACATCCTTTGGGGGCTTTTTCCCATGTGGGTGTTAATTATGCAGTACTTACCTTTGAGCTCTTCCTGGTAATGCTCTAACAGGAGAAGACATCTTGCTCTCCTGCCATTCTGGATGATGTAATTTCAATGCACCCATCACCAGTGTGCTGGCAATGACCAGAAAACTGGAAAACTCATCTCTCAGAGGCCAAGGATGAATTCTGTATAGCAGACCAGGCAGTGAAAAGTGGATGAATTCTGTCTAGGCCGTATTAAAAACAGGTGAACCCTTATTAACTGTGTTTGGCTCTGACTGCACTATTACTTGCACTACCGTTCTTCTCCCAATCTCAAAAATATCTATTTCAACCTGTATAAAGAAAAGGAGATTAAAGCGTGGAAAAGTCTAACCAGAAATAGAGCAGAACATTTATTGCCACTGGCAAAATCTCATGGTCATCCAATGACTGGATCTGGGCAGGAAGCTGGGCCAGACAACCTCCCACGGTCCCTTCAGAAGTACATCACTCTGTGATGCCCTGACAGCAGAACCTTCTTCTGTTGTACAACTGCAGATTGAAAGATCATCTTGATCCAAAACCCACATGTTTACAGTTAAAAAGAAGTCTTCTTTTTTCCCATTCTAAACAGTCCCAGACAGGATGTGATGGACACTGAGTGAAAGAGGAAACAACAGAAAGACATTGAACAGATTTGCCCAATGTCATAGAACAGACTGAAAGCGGAAATGGAAATAAAACCCTGTGTACGAGTCTGAATAAAGAAGGAAATTGGAGTTTTGAATCACTAAATCAAAGAAGATCGAGGAACATGACTGCTGAGGAGGGAAGGTTTCCAGAAATAGCACGCTGCAAGCAACAATTATTCCCTAATGCTGCCGTCCAGACATGTGTCCAAAATCCCCTCAAAATCCCCATCTTCCCTGAGACAAGGGCTGTGCCCTCATAACTAATGGTGCCTTAAGATCTCGGCAGGCGTGGCAGAACTCATGGGCAGCCCTGGCTGGGGGGAAAACCCACCTGACTGCTCAGAAATCTGAAAGGGGAGAAAGGGACCCACATGATGCTAATTTGAATGAATTTGTCTGCTGTCTGTTTAAGCCAGGAAACTCTGGAGAGTTGATCTGGGGACCACGTTCACCTCAATAAAGAGAGGAGGAGCTATGCCTGCTCCCTGTGCCTCCCCTTCCAGCAGCTGCATTTCCATAACATCCAAGACCCCCAGCAGCCTGCTCAAAGACACTCATGCCCACCATAGCCCGAGGGCAGCCCAGTGCTCCCAGCACCAACCAGAAACACAGGGCAGGCAGGATTTTAGGGCAACATGCAGTATAAATGCTTTAAATCTACTGCGGCAGGCCTGCATTGCTGGCTTCCCACATCTCCACGGGCAGATGTGAAGATATTTCCATCTGAAGATATTTGGTGTTGCTGCTTGCCCAGGTATCTGTAATAAATATCTCATTTAACCTTTTTTTTTTTTTTTTTTTAGAAAGGGTAATTACCCAAAAACTTTTCCATTTCCAAACTTGGCCACTTCTGTGACAAAAAAGAAAAAATGTGCAAAATTATGTCTTTTAAAAAAAAATGTTTTCAGCAGAAATAATGAAAGGAGAGCTGGAGCCCTTCCTAAGGAGAAGAGGAAAGGGGAACAGTCAGGAAGCCCCGTGCAGCTTCCTATGGTGCTGTGACTCAGAGGACTGCTGTCCCCACGATCTGAGAGGATGTTCTCCTCAACTGTTATCCATGGCTCTCTCACCTGCTACAGTGCAAGAACATTTATTCCATAAATCTTTACAGAGAGAAATGTGTCAAACGCTTCAAAAAAAGAACCAATGCATCGAACAGCAAAGCCCATGCAGGAAAACATGGCTACATCAGCTCTGCAAGTGGAAGGTGTCCTGTTTTCTGACAGAGCACAGCATCTCTCAGACGCTGCAGGGTGTAACTTGGGTTTCTCCCGGTTCACCCGCATCTGCAAGGAGGAGAGCAAGGATGCCTGGAACAGGCTAAAATAGCCAAGTCAGCTCAGCTGCTCTTCCAGCCCACATGCTCCCAGCCTGGGCTGCTGTAACCTGGCACTCAGGGTCTGCTCAGAATAGATGCTACTGACAGCAACTGGCACAGAGTATCCCAGCTCACATTCCCATGGGAACCAGGAAATAATCTCTTTCCAATACTTTCCAGGCCATATTGACTTTTTATTCACTGATTTTAAAAAAATGTTGCTCTGCAGGATTTGGTTTGTCACAGTGTTAGAGCTGCTGAACATTTGTCCACGTTGATTGGCACCTTAATAGATACAATTCACTTCTGTTTCGACCCTCTCTGTCAGCAGCAGTCTTGCTCATGTCTGGCCTGTCTGGCCTTGCTCTTCAAACACAGAGGACAAAGAAGTGCTCTATTTCTTTTCATTTCTGTAGTTATTTCTTGCTTCTTTTCCTTCCTCCTTTACTATGATCCAGGGTGTGCCCAGGTGGCCAAGAAGGCCAGTGGCATCCTGTCCTGGATCAGCAATGGTGTGGCCAGCAGGACCAGAGCAGTGATTGTCCCCCTGTGCTGGGCACTGGTGAGGCCACACCTCCAATCCTGTGTTCAGTTCTGGGCCCCTCACTGCAAGAAAGGCATTGAGGGGCTGGAGCGTGTCCAGAGAAGGGCAACGGAGCTGGGGAAGGGTCTGGAGCACAAGTCCAGTGAGGAGCACCTGAGGGAGTGTTTAGCCTGGAGAAAAGGAGGCTCAGGGGGGACTTTATCACTTCCTTCAACTACCTGAAAGGTGGGTGTAGCCAGGTGTGGTTGGTTTCTTGTCCCAAATGACAAATGATAGGACAAGAAGAAAAGGCCTCAAGCTGTATAAGGGCAGGTTTAGATTGGATATTAGGAGAAACATATCCTGCCCCCGACAGCACTCACTCACAAACTGCATCCAGGCAAGTCACCTGCATATGAGCATAGGCATCAAATTAGATCTCTGCTTTTGGGTGTGTTATCAACAGCTGCAAAAGGTTTTTACGGTCATCACAGAGTGAGAGTGAAGATTTCTAAAGTGACTTGTGGGCTCCAGGTGCAGCTCATGCACTTGAGGGAATCCAGCTCCTGCTGGAGTGAAGTCTTTCACAGCTCCATCAGGCAAAGGTGCATTCAGAGCAAAACCTATTTCAGATTTCTTTGCTCATCTAGAGACAACCCAAAAATCAGAAGGTAAAATTTTGGCCCCAAGGAATTCAAATATTTCAACAGGCAGGACTTCATGCAAAAAGTCTTTTTGCAGAGGAGGGACAAGGAAGCAAGTATTGATGGAAGAAATTCATTTGACCACCATATATTTGTTAGATATAATTTAGCTCAATAGTTTTATTTTCTATGGTTAATTTGTTAATAAAAGTACCATTACCAGAAACAGATTGGCATCAAGCCTCAGCAACAGAGATTTTATAAAGCATTTATAGGAGAGCAATACATACACACTTAATCTCTATTAAAATGTTTCCTTTGTATTCTCCTTTGATTAAAAAAGAAAATCAAATGTCCCTTCTCACTGTTGCATCAAATTAAACCACATGAAACAAAACTAAGCAAAGTCCCAAACATTTTGTACCCTGTGCTGTGTTCATCTGCACATGTGTGTGTTCCTGTGGGTGTATTTTTATATCTGCCTAAGTCATCTCCGGGCATCAGGGCAATTAGGGATGTGAGGCATTCCTGGGTGACAAGTTTTGGAAACATATTTATTGATAGGGACGTATTTCTTGCCTTGGCATCTGAGCACAGTGAGGACTCCTCATCTTCCATGGGGGAAGCCCAAGCAGGAACCAGGGCTGGATCTGAGTGTTCATGACAGTCACGTAGGCAAGGGCTGTGTGGCTGGAGAGCACAAGCAACTGTGTCTGTAATAAGAAATGGTATTTTCTTGAGTTCTTTAAAACTTCTAAAAGGAGATGAGAGCAGAGCACAAACCCTGTGGCATGTTGCAGACATGTTGCAGGTATGATGTGGAACCTTCTCCCAAAGGCTCTTGATGAGAGACAAGTATTTCCTCTAAAAAGGGGCAATTTCTCAGACACAAGAATGGCAGGAGAGTAGGAACTTGCCTACTGATCTGCTGAGGTCCCCTGATCTGCTGAAAAGGTGCCATATTCATGTGCTGATGTCCCCATTTCTCCTACAGGAGTGGAGCTGCTTGGTTCCACACTCACTGCCTACCCCTTAAAACTGCTCCACTTTTTCATGCACCATGTCAGAGCTTATTGAAGAATCAAAAGCTAAGCCTGAGGAACAGCATTTCATCTGCTTCATGTGCCCCTGCACAAGGAGGAACTTCACCCAGTTCAAAAGAGACATCAGAAAGGGCAAGTATCTACAAGCAACAGGCAGTTGGACTCTCTCTCCTCTCCTCTCCTCTCCTCTCCTCTCCTCTCC
>WEKY01032871.1:17038-77498 GCA_013390045.1 Picathartes gymnocephalus
CCTCCCCTCCCCTCCCTCTTTTTACTGCCTCATGGTTTTGTTGGCACAAAATGTACTGTCTTCCCTGTGGAGTTTGGCACAGACACACATAGCTTTTCAGAAATTTCATATGTCATGAGGGGCTGATTTCTCTCACTTGGTAGTTACTTGTTTTCCTCGTTAATTTCTTGACTTGAAAGGCAAAAGAAAAAGGTATTTTGTTTAAAGAAACAGTAAAAGGATGTTGATGACAGCAGAGTGTGTTCTCACAGCAAGGTTTTCCCCCTGGCACATGAAAATGCTCGGACTTCGCTGTTTTCTTACATGGGTGCAGCAGGGACCACAGACAGCATGGGCAAAACACATAGAATTCTGTGCACTTCCTAGGGAATTCGCAGTGATTTCCAGGGAATGGACCAGGGGGGAGCTAGAGGAAACAGGCACATCCATCTCTGGTTTCCTCTCCTGCTTTGTCCGTGCAGTAAATTTTGGAGGTTAAAGCTATAAAATGCATATCACCCTGTCTGACCCCGGCCCTTTGGCAAAGCAGCACCGCTCCCTCCCACAATGACTGCCCACAGGACAAAAGTGTTTATGTGCATTACTGGTCCGGGCAATTAATTTGCAGCCACGATTATGAATCCGAGACCTCTTTGCCTGATTCCTCCCTCACTGCCAGGCGTTCGGCTGTCTGGGCAGAGTCGCTGGTAAGTAATTTCCCTGCATATCTCCTCAGGCCAATAGGAAACTCCATGAGTCACTTTCCTCCCTTTTAACAGCAGCAAGCGACAACTGGGAATCAGAAACTTCCTGTGAAAACAAAGGCACAAAGCCTTGCCTTGACAAGTCTAAATCACAGTGCAATCTTTGCCAATCCCCCGGCTAAGGCTGTCATGCCTCTTCTCCCGCTGCTCTCTGCTCTGTGCAGCAGCAGACCCTCGGCAGTGCTGGAGGTGTGGGAAGCCAGGTCCCTCCCCACAGAATCATGTGATCATTAAGGTTGGAAAAGACCACCAGGATCATCGAGTCCAACAGCTGACACAGCACTGCCAGGTCCACCACTAAACCATGTCCCTAAGCAACACACCAACATGCTTTTTGAACACTTCCAGGGACAGTGATTCATTCCACCACTTTTTGGACTGCCTACTCCTATACTTGACCACCCTTTCTGTGAAGAAATTTTTACTAATATCCAATCTAAACCTCCCCTGGTATAACTTGAGGACATTTCTTGTTGTTCTATTGCTTGTTACCTGTGAGAAGAGACTGACCCGCACCTGGCTACAGCCTCCTTTCAAGCAGGAAATCCATGCAGGAGAAGTGGCAGAACAGAAGGTCCTCAGAGGTTTTCACATCTGAAAGCAGCACACTACTGTCAAGTTAAACTGAAGCTCAGGTGGATTTTGAGAATCATGATTTGAGGCTGAACCTCCAAAAATGGAGACTGATACTCCTAAGTCACTTAAGAATCTAGTCTGTGCTCTCAACTACTGCAGGAAAGAGCTGACAGGAGGGGAGGGAGATCTTGCTTATACATGACAGCATAAAGTGCTTTTATTGCCAAGTCTTGGGCAACATTGCTCAACAGAGCAAGCAAGAGGTCATTCTTCCCTTATCAAACATAAAACTCTTTAGAATGGAGAGTTCAAAGAAAAATTTGTTCCAAGGATCTGAGCTAATGTCTGAAAACATGGCCTCAGCTCCCCCAGGTTCCCAAGAAAATCACTTTGCACTGCTACACACAGTTTTATTTGGAATCACTCTCATTTCTGTGAGAATATTCTCCTCCCACTCCAACTTATTACAGCAAAATAATTTAAAACTAACTCATGGAATCAAAAATTAATCCCATGCTGAGTGGTATTATGATTGCTGGAGCAAGCAGTAATTCCTGCCCAGCATCCTTGTCTGTGTGCAGATCAAAGCCAGCATTACAGCCAAACACATCCTCAGCTGAGAAGGGCAGCCCCACTACTGCTGCTCTCAGCTGAGCAAAAAGCCGGAGCTCAACCTGTTGGATCATCTTTGGAGTTTACATGCCCTGGAGCTGGGATGCAGATAATCTTCAACAGCTGTAGGTTACCATGGGGTTGAATGAGGACCATGAGGCTGAAGGGGAACAGACAGGTAAGCAGAAACTCCAGCTGTGGTGAGCAAGACTTCAGCATTCAGCTTCCCACAGGAGCACAGTGAAGGCTGTTTTCCAGGCTCCCTCTCTTTCCCAGAGACACATGAAGCCTGAGGTCATGCTCGCAAGCAGCTGACCATCAGAGACTGCACGGAGCTGAGTTCCCAGGCAGGCCGGCATGTGAAGGGCACTATCAAAGGGGAGGTTTTCCATCAGAGCAGCTTTGTTGTGTGTGTTGCACATCGTGGGGAGCCGCTGGGCACAGCTCTGACGGCACTGGCCAGGTTGGCTCGTCACCTCTTCTGGGACTGCTCTAATCCGCCCAGTCCCTGGCTGACTCCAGCAGTGACTTGAGAATCAGGCTCCAAGCCATCAGAGGAAGCCTGCAGTGGTGAGTGGCCTTGGCCTTAACAATCCCGAGTTTGTTCTTGTGGCCACTGGTTTCCTGCCCAGGTTCCAGCAGGCTGTGCTTGGGCAGATGAAGCTCGTCCCATACAGAAAAACCCATATGAAAGGCTTTTCTTTTGATCCTTGTAAGCCTGCAAGCGTGAAGTAGAGCTATCAGGGCACATACCAGCTTTTTCACTTCCTGACATCCCCTGCATGAGCAACACTGCTTTGCTTTTGGGACCCACAGCAGTCTGTGTGGCACTGGCAGGTGTGGGGCAGAGCACCTGACTGAATAGGGCACCTGTTGATTTCCAGACACCTCCTCGCTGTCACTGTGACCTTGCAGAGGATTAAGCTGTACTGTTATAGAAACCAACTGGATTTCTTCATCACCCCTTGTACGTGAACTGGGAAATCAAGGCCATGTGCCTTCGAAGTCGACTTCTGTCCAAGTGACTGCTCCTCGCTGCACACTACCCACAGCTCCAATAGGTGAATGTAATGCACTGATAATACTGTCTCAAACCCACACGGCGGTGATGGCAATGGGCTAAGGACTGCACCACATGAGCCAATGTCTTTTATGCCTTTGGGTATAGTTAGACCTGACATTTTGGTCACCTTTTCAACTCCTGTAAATGGTCACAGGAAAGGAGTTTCCCAGTTGAGTTACATGTCATGGTGAGGGGGAAAGCTTCTTTTATTTTTCATTTGTTTTACAGCCAATAGACAAAGAGCAAACCAACATTTCTGGGTTCTTCAGAACTAGGTTTTTTTATGTTTGTATCAATGCAGTGCAATCAAAAGCACTTTAAGGTAGGACTCACACCGGACCATCCTAGCCCAATGTGCCCATTCTTGCAAGTTTTTCCTGCCTGTAATGGGAAAGCAGGCTTTCACTCTAAAATACTAGGAAAATACAGAAGAAAAGCCTTGCCTTTGTTCCTGACCCTGTGTGATCAGGTCTTCTGTAAACTTCAAGCAGGCCTGGGAACAGTCTCATCATCTCCTGCTCCAACAGCCACGGCAGCATTTTTTATGTCTCTGTTGTGGTGGCTGAGGGGAAAAAACATCGATTGGATTCCACCAGCATGAGAAGATTAATCATTTGCCTGGATTTCCAACCAAACTCTTTCACCCTGGGTGAAACCTTGGCATTAATGTTTAAATCCTTCTGACTGTTCTCAGTTTTAATTAGCGAGTGGAAATCTCCCTGGCCTGTACCAGGGGAAAATAAAATAGTCCTTGAGATCAAAGTGGGATCTAATTCACATTTCCACTTGCTCCATTCAAAGTAGCACGTTGGTAAAGCAAGTGTCCTGTTTGACGGAGACAAGGACATAATCCATCAGCTGCAAAAGGTGAGTGCTGTGTCCTGAGTGAAGTGATCCCATTTCAGTGTGGCTAAAGGCAAGGGAGAGCACTGGGTGATTTTGCCAGTATATCCACAATGGCAATTTTAGGCTTCTTATGGGGTAAAAATTATTGCCTTAAATCTTACTGTTAATGTATCTACAGGATAAATAAAACATCCAGGATTGCTACTAAATAATAAGAAAACCCATGAAACTGCCTAGCTCAAGGAAAAGTGTCAATTTTTTCTGCTGCATTCTCAAAGGTGTGAGAGAAAATGTATTGGTTTTGTCAAAGAGGGCAACTTGTGAGACACTGTTACAGGCTGCCCAGAGAGATGGTGTTTGCCCCATCCCTGGAAACATTCAAGGCCAGGGAATCTGGCCCCCCCCAAGGATGGGGATCTGAGCAACCTGGTCTAGTGGAAGGTGTCCCTGCCCATGGCAGGGAGGTTTGGAACTAGATGGCCTTTAAAAGGTCCCTTCCAACCCAAACCATTGTATGACCCTATGACTCCATTTCACATATGACTCCAGAGAGCTTATTAACAACATGGCCAAAAAAATCACTTTTTCAAGCAGCAACTGTTTATTATTGGGAAGAACATTAGGACTTCATTTTTTTTCTCACATATATTCAATTTGAATAAAAATAATTTTAAAATTTTTAATTTCTCTTTATATTACATGAAAATAACTTGAAACAAGAACTGTTGAAACAAGAATTTTGGAAGCAAGAAACATAGACAAAACTGTTATTTAGCTGCTGAGATGTAGTTCTTGGACTTTTTTTCCCCCAAAAAACCCTCTCAAATAGAGAAACAATCACAGTTGTCATTCCAGTGGAGAAACTGAATTCATCTATAAAATATCTTTAAGTTTGAGAATGGTATATAGTTACACTAGAAAGTATTAATAATATAGTGTGTGAGTTCTAATATACCACCTAAAATATATAACTTCTCAGACTTTACAAAGTCACATATTTTAGACCATATTCCAGTGGAAAAACACTACAAATCTCTTACAATCCTTTTAAAGTTCTTGTTCAATTAACCTTTATTTCCTTTTGAGGAATTCTAATATAATTCCAAGCAACAAAATACTGCGTACAAACTAGCTTGCAGAACTTTATTCACACTAAATTGGACAACCACTGTTTAAAAGGATGAAGCACCTTTAGTAACAGTGACAAAACATCACTGTTAGTTTTGCTGACGAAGAAGCAGATTTTGTGCACAAATTTTGACAATAAATCTCATAAAAATTATTGTATATTCAGTATTAAGAAATTCAGCTAATTGGAATTAAAATATGCATATGGCTGGGGTAGGATTACAGTGTTACAAGACAAAGAGTCTACTAATTAGTCCAATTCATATTATCTGGTAAAGACTTCCAATAAAACACTGATTTCTTCTTTTTTTGTTCTTAAAATACATGCAACCTACTGCAATTTCCCTGGCTTATCTTGCCTCTTTTCAGTTGAATGTGAATAGAGTTCATCTTTTCATTAACTTCTAGGGTAATGAACACCATTCAGCATCACTTGAATGGGTTATAATTTTAAAAAGACCAAAAAAGCAAAGAAAAAAAAAAAAGCAATTAGCATGTCAAGGTCTCACTTTAGAACACAAACCTGCAGAAATACATACAGTAAAAATGAGATGGACTTTGTGTAGGTAGTTATTTGCATTGAGTACCATATCAAATTTAATGTAACTGTGCCAGTTGTGGGCCTGATGGCCCGATGGAAAACCACTCTTCACCAATTTCAAGGAAAAAAGACTATTAATATGATTGTCAAAACTGTTCTCTGCAACAGCCTAACCTCAGGAGTCAGTTCTCTTCCAAAGGAATGCTTGAAATGCTGGCTGGTTCTGCAGCCCGACAAACAACCCAATGCCATCTAAGGCAACAATGTCAAACCCTTTCAAAAATAGACATTTTGCTTCAGCATATTTTAGCTGGGGAGGGGGAGGTGGGTGTGTGTTTTGCTTTGTTTTGTTTTGTGCTTGGTTTTTTTATTTTTGTAACTGTCTGCTGTTTCCAGCACCATCTCAGAGGCTGGAACGTCTCATTCCTGCCTCTGCCAGTTGTGTCCTTTTCCACTTGGCAGATGCTGATCACCACACCCGCCGCTCCTCGGTGCGCAGCAGCCACCGGGACCGCCTTCTTGTTTCCCTTGTCTGTTATCTGTGTCATCAACGGAATTTACAGCCCTGGAATGTGATTTCTGAATCAGTATGCATTTTCTTTTCCTAAGGAATGCCATATTTTGCAACCACAGCTGTGTAAAAATACACTAATTTTAACTAATGGGGGGGTGGTGGCTCTTTTGAGACAAATCAGTGACACAATTTAGAAAACCAGGGAGGCGTTTTCACCAGACTGCAATATTTTTAAATCAGGTAAAATTCTGGACCTAAACTATGTCAATTGTCTTCCTTTCTAAATTAAGAATTACTTTGATTTTACCAAGAAATACACTATTGGTATGAACTATGGAATTTTTGAAATTATGAAGCATATTTATGTTTTACTTCTCTTCTCTAAATATATTACTCATTTGTTTAATTCATTCAGGATTCTACCATACTGTCAACCAACTACAGTAATCCAGAAATGTTTTCTGCTTATGGAAGGGGCTTAATCACTAAGCTACACCTCCCTGCAAAGCTTCAGTATTTCTGATTGGTAAAAAGCTTTTCTCATTGAAGTAATACTGAAGTGGAGCCCTAGGCCTCCTCCATATATACGACTGTCAAGTTAATTAACTTTTCAGGACAAAATGTTGATCACATTCAATGACGAGCTACACTGTTGTGTTCAAGACAGCTCCAGTGGTACCTCTGGTGGGACAACTGTGTATCTTGGGTCAAGCTTAGGCGTGAAATCCTTGAAGTACTTAGATGCTTCAGTGCCAAACACATCTAAAACTTTCCTGTTCATGAGAGCAAATCTAAAAAAGAAAAGACAAGAAAGCATGAATGTATGACTCATTTACTTATGAAAAAATAAAATTATTTCATGTCATGAAAGTTTACCAAAACCTCTGAAATACAGCCATCAACCTGCACTGTTCAGAGATTGAAAGTTTCTCATCTCAAGTAATAAAGATTTTTTTAAAAAATGCATTTTAAAAATGTGGCTAATAATGTTTGTGTAAGTATACTTCAAATAATGCACCTTATGAAAAATGGGAAGAGTCCCCTCCTACTTTTAACTCCACAAAAAAAAAGGTCAAAGCAAAATATACTACTGTTTTCTCTCACTGCAGCAGAGCAAACTGCCCTGTGGCCCTGCTTGTCCAAGTCTGGATGTCAATTTTGTGGGTTTAACAACCTATTTCCATTTTGTTGTTCTTCACAGGTGTAAACTGAAAAGTGCATGAAATGTTAAAAGATATTGACTTTATGGAGAGAGTGTCAAAATTACTACTACAGAGATTTGCTTCAGATAAAATAAATGAGCAGAACAGAATTTCTTTTCCTTCCTCTCTTTCAACTAAAGCAAGCTTAGGATTACGACAAAATGGAAAAATGCAGCCAAAATTGGACATCTGCACTGACATCATTCCCTGTATCATGTTTGTATGGCCTCAGAGATTGCCTGAGGACTGCCTCCAGGCATCCCAAGGAAAGCTTCCCACTAAATCTTGCAATGCATTCAATCACCTCATGTGTGTACTGTGCCACGGGCAGTGTACGTTCAACATGCTCCAGGGACTGGCCTCTGATTTCACTTCTATTTTTACAGCCCGGAGAGCTCACTGTCATGAGAAGCGTTACCTTTTATAATCCCATTCATAAACTGATCAAGATTTGGACGCCTTGTTCCTGCCATACATTGCACCAGTGTAACAGTGTACACTTCACTAAACTGTATTTTTTTAAGTCAGTTACAGCCAGATCTATTTTTATAAGAAAGTTTTTTAGATTCCTGCAGCAAACAGAGAAAATATCCAGTAAGATACGACAGTGTATATTTATGATTATGATCAGTGAAAATTTTTCATTAGCTTTCCAAGAAAAAAAAATCCTTTCCCAACTGAAACAGTTATAAAAAAAGTACTGCAACTTTCAAGTATTCTTAGGTGATATCCTGACATTTCTAATAATGCTTTTAAACCCACAGTAACATGATGTTGTCAATCACTGTACATACTAAGTGATTTCTTCAACATGTATAGTCGTTTACTGGATTCTTTATGTTCCAATGGAATCTGAAAGCATCCCACTCTCCAAGTGAACTAAAAAGGCTTCAAGTAAAACACTCATCTGCTAAGTAGTCTTCACTAGAGTAAAATCTGCTCCTGTCATTATGCTAAACCCAGCAATGTCACTTTAGCAGCAAAGAACTTCAAGAATACTGGAAACTGTTTGAAAAGCAAATTCACAGGTAATTAGCCCTTATGTACTTGTAGGGCTCTGCTGTTGGCAGTGAATGACACAGAAAGCTGAGTGTGACAATGACAGGTTCAGACAAGCCGTAACACACCCCTGAGTACTTACCTGCCCTTTGTTAGTCGTAAAAGAAATTTCCAGTATGAAGGTCTCAGGTTTTGAACTTCCATGACAGCCTGTAAGGAGAGGATTCTGTCAGAGCCAGCTGACAGTGTCAGGCAAAAGCTTCATCTGCTACATTAGGTTGCCAAAATTAGCAAAAGGATTGTTATGGAACTCATTTTTACTGCTCTCTGCTGAATTCAATGACCACCACCACAGACTGATATTCCCAGAACACAATATTTTACCAGTGGTGACAATTAACTTACACCTCATTGCAGAGAAGGAAAGAACAATCATTATTCCTACATACATGACTTTGGACTGGTGGATGCCAAATTTACCTCCTACTTAATCCACTATCCGTTCTACATTTTGTGATCCACCACTTCTTGTAGTCATATTTATATTTCATGTTACATTATCTTAAATAATGTCATATAGCGTTGTCTTCTCTCTACTCCATTACTTTTCTAGGTCACTTAGAAATATACTGAATAACAATTATCTCAGCATAAAACCTTTTCTAATTTCTCCTTCCTTCTTCCTGCTAAACCTGGCAATTTGTTTCTAGTCTTGGATTCGTTTTCCAATTAGTTATTAAGTAACAAAAAACCCCCTTCTTTTCTCATATGAACTTTTTGTCTGTTAATCTCACACGATTGTCCCTGACAGCAGTATTTTGGAAACCTTCAGGCACATCCCAAGCACTAAAATACCAATTCACTTTGATACTAGACTTAGAGATATTCCCAAGTACATGGGAAAAAATGAAGAGGAGGAGTGTCTCTTAACTGTCCTGTTAAGCACAAGACTGCAGAAGATTGCTTTAGGGTCATTATTGTCTTTATTAGGGGGCACAAAAAATATACATAGGTATGGGGCTCCAGAGAACATGCAGTTCATGCAGGTATGTTTCAGCAGAAGGTCTAGATATGGTGAGGTGTAGCAGAATAGTAGAGCTATTTGGGTAGCACTAAAAAGTTACTTTTCTAGCTGATGCAAACTGAGGGTAAAGGCATGTAGCTGACTGGAGAAGTGGAGAAGATGGCAACTACAGCGTGTGTCAAATGTAACGCTTCAGGTTTTTCACTATTTTTTGCATATTTTTTTCAACTAGGCAATATTAATTCAAGTCAGCTGACAGTGGAAATTTTCGGTAGGTTTAAGAAAACATAAAATATTGTATTATACTGTTTGCCTCCTTGAGAAACTGTCCTTTCACAGCTCATGGAAGTTCATACAATAAAGTTCATCTTCCAGGTCAGTGCATTTTAAGATCCTTTCCAAAGAATTCAATGCTTTGTATAATGTATTCAGCTACAAGCACAGGAAAAAGTGAGTCCTAGAAATGACCTTCCCACAGTGACACTCAAAACCAGGATGCAGGAGCCCCAGGATGCAGGAGCAAGATGCTGTGAATCACTACATCTCACCATCTTTTCTATAGAACTATCTCCCTATGCTCCTCTTTTCCTTCAATATTTGATTTAAAGAACTTCAGGTTCTGTTAGAGAACATACTTACTGCCTGAAAGCATATCGATGTAGAAATGGCATAGATGATGCTGTCTGCATGAGGAAAATAGGGAACCTTCCCTGCTTCAATGCCTTTGAAGTATATAGTCTATAAAAATAAACAAAAAATGTTAAATGCAACAAAATCAAAGTATCTTTTTTACTTTTTATTTTACCTTTTCAAAAAACCATGTTGACTTTATGATATTTTTTTTTATATGCCCACAACTGTGACATTGATTAAGATAGATTATAGAAGTTGTCCAAGATCAATCTAATAAGAAGTTATTAATGCACAGAACAGGACTAGCAACAGCTTGGGTGTTCAGATCCTAAAAATAAAAAGGGGAAAGTTTACTCTGTTAAATTCTTCATTTTAAAAAAGCAGAAGAACAATGCAATAACTATTCCAACAAAGTGAATATTCACTGTTCTTAAACAGCTTGAAATCACATACTTTACTTTCTGAGAAAACATGTACAGTTTATTTTCCTGAGCACAGCCTGACCTTGCAAAGCAGCACACGCCTCTTTGGTCAGTTACCCTTGGCTTGCGTAAGATGATAAAAGTAGTAAAAAAAAAAAAAANAAAAAAAAAGAAAGAAGGAACACACAGTGCTTTTCTTATTTCACTGTAGCCATGATGTCTCAAAGTCCAGAGAAAACCATCAGCAATACAAGATAATACTGGTTCTTTACAACTGGTGTTCTAAAAGTCAATATGGATAACTCAGATTTGCCTTTATATGACCAATACGTGAACTGCCTTCAGAGCTTGGTCTGGGATAACCAGGAGGAGGAAGAGAGAGTATCTTCTCTTTTCATGTTTAATTTTACACATAACAAAAAAAAGTTGCTTCTTTTTATGTTCTTTAAAATGAATTCTGCTCTGGTAATGGAGATGGATAAATATCACTAGAGAACAAGGCCTTCAAGGTCTGCAGGAGAAATATGTGATTCGGGGAGGATGCATAGTGAGAGAACATTATCATCTTGTTGCAGTGGTGTTGCTGGGGAATTAACCATGACTAAGTCTCAATTTTCTGGAAAAATCACAGTAAGAAATCAAATGCTGGTTAGAAAAGTATAATCAACGTAACCAAACTCTGTAGCTATTTTTTTTCCAGGCTGCTAATTTTAACAAGCTCAGAGAAATAATTCAAGCCTGAAGAATAGTAATTAGAACAAAGTTCGTTCCAAAGCTGGGAATTCAATCAGCTGAAGTACACTGACAAACAACTTCAGCTATAGACTAAAACCTAAGCTATTTTGAGTTATCTTAGACTGTTGAATGCCAAAATGAGGGAACAAAGGCAGGAAGTTAAGCTGTAGCTTTTGGCAATAAATCTGCAATTAAGGACTAGGTCTGATTTATGTTTCTGGCAGAATAGACATTCTTGGAACTTTCTGATTTAAAAAATCTGCAAAAACTACAAAGCAAAGGGTTGTCAGGAGATTAAAAAAATTCATGGATAATATACATGAAGACCAGTGGGTAAAGAATGTTTAAAATGAGTCAAAGAGAAGAAAGTAAGAAAGAAATGAGACCACGTGGCAGCATAGCCTCTTGGTACACATGTACTGAAACACCATCACCACACAACTTTGTATTTTACTGGAATTGCCTGACAAAACCTCTGAAGTTCATTTTCTTTTTGTCTGCCTTGAAAAAATAAATGAAATTAAGACCTCTGTTAGGAGGGTAATAACTTACCTCTACTAATTTAGACACCAGATACATAGAGATAGTTGTACTTTTGTAAAACATCATAGAAATTCCTGCTAGACACCCTGCAACAATTAGAAAAGAAAAGCATTGTTAAGGTCACTGTTGTGTGCCAGCCCAATAAACACTGCACATGACTATTTATTTCTGTTGCTACAGCACAGTTCAGTGATGTTCTTTTGCTGCCCATCCAAATATGGTTTGTATCACTAAAATGAGAAAGTCTTAAAATGCTGAAACAAATCTGTACTTAAGTGCTCAGGAGCACAGTATCAAATTTCTCTGTCCTTTGTGGGATGAGAGACCTCTGCGGTTCCAACATGTGAGAGATGTACATAAAGGAAGAGCCTCACTACCACACAAATTTCATGGCAAAAGGGTCTTTCTTTGGACCCAGGGGACCCCAATGTGTATTCTGTCACATATGGAAGAGCCAGTATTTTCATCTCACATCTCTACAGCTCCAAATTAAAGGGCAAGTTTAGATTTTTGCACACAGTAATATACCGTCCTTAGGACTGACCATGAACTCCACATTTGACGGAATTTGCCTTACAATTTTAATTGCAACTCTTTCTTTGACACTATTAGAAGCATCCCTGTCACTTTGACACAACCTTGATATACACAGTCCTATTTTCATCACAGGAGCCTGAAAAGGGAATGGGAGGACACACAAGAGGAGTACTTACAGACTCCCAACACAGGCAACACAAACTTTCCATGGACTCACCAGCTACAAGTGCATGAAGCTCATCATCTAGGTTTCGGACCCAGCGCAGGAAGCAACTTGTACCCTGTACGTGAACAGAATGCAGGCTTATCCCTGCTTATTTCATGTAACACACAGACTGGAAGTATTCCTTATAAGCTAGTAAGGCATTTAAGATCATCAAGTCCAACCGTTAACCTAGCATCCACCAAGTCCACCACTAAACCACGTCCCCAAGTGCCACATGCACACATGTTTTGAACACTTCCAGAGAGAGCAATTCCACCGCTTCCCTGGACATCCTGTTGCAGCGCCTGACAAGCCTTTCAGTGAAGGGAGATTTCTTACTATCCAATCTAAACCTCCCCCAGGCAACTTGAAGCCAATTTCTCTTGTCCTGTCCCTCACTACTCGGGAGAAGAGGCTGACCCCTACCTGTCTGCACCCTCCTTTCAGGCAGTTGTAGAGAGGGATAAGGTCCCCCTGAGACTCCTTCTCTCCAGGCTAACCACCCAGAGCTCCCTCAGCTGCTCCTCATCAGATTTGTGCTCCAGACCCTTCCCCAGCTCTGCTGTCCTTCTCTGGACACGTTCCAGCACCTCAATGTTTTTGTTGCAGTGAGGGGCCCAAAACTGAACACAGGGCTCAAGGTGTGGCTTCACCAGTGCTGAGCACATCCTTAAAAAACAGTGAATAAAGGTCAGAATATGTCACCCTCATAAAATGAGTATCCACTGGGCTAAATTGCACCTCTCAATTGGAGCTTTTAAACACATCAAAATTTTTTTAGCTTTTGCAATTTAAATACTTTATCCTTAAAGTTTGAGCAAAAATTTAATTTTCAAGCAAACTCTGAACAGCTCATTTGCACTTTGCCATCAAAAATTTTAGACTTTGTAACCTTACAAATTCTAGTCCCTCAATTTAATTACTAACCAAGTGAAATGCTGTTTTGCTTATGTGTAAGACTTCCTCTTTTACTTTTCAGTAAATAATATTTACCCTGAATAATACAGCATGATCTTGAATTTGCAGAGCAAGTAAAGTGAGAGTTGAAAAATGCCATGTGATTAAGAATAAAAAAGTGCAAAAGACACTTCAGCACTGCACTGTGCAACATATTCTGCATTAGGGTGTGTACTTTGCCACATTCTCTTTTGGCACAAATCAACCTAATTTGATTAATTCCAACAATGCTGTATGAATGAATATCAGTTCACAATCTGTCATCTTATAATGGTGTAGAAAAGATAGACTTCCTAGCAGTATGTGCAATGTCTCCTCAGCTACACACTGTATGTTCTGCAGTCTCCTGCTATTTAGTGTCAAGTAAGAATTCCAGATATGTGAGCCAACAAAGTCCGCACATGGCTTGTCTCTGACAACACAGACACTACTGCAGTCACTACTTGTGCCTGCACTAAAAGGTTTTTGTGTAGCAGCAAATCCCTTTGAAATCTGAATTCACTTTCTCTGAAATGCTCTCTATCTCCTGATCTTGAAACCAAGCTGCAAAATCCATCTGGTTTATTTGGAAATTACAGGAAAAAAACCACAGAATGGAAGAATAGCTTTTTGTTTACAATTTGATTACTGCAATAGTATAAAATTTGTCAATGACATGCTGTAGGAAACAGTATCAGTACTATTACGCAGCTTGACTTTTTAGCTCTTTGTGATATTCTGAAAACTGAAATAAAAAACACAGCATTTGTCATTTCTGTATGCTATAAACTTACTTTGTATATACTGACAAAAGATCCAAGAAAAGCTCCAAGCTGGAAATTTTCTTTGTTGTAGAAGAGGGAAAGTAGCCGTGATGGCTGTGTAAGCAGATGCCGGAAGGTGGAAGGAATCCGAAGGCAACACTGGATCAGGTAACCAATGCTAAACATCCTAATGAAGCCCTAGAGAAAAGAGAGAGAGATTTTGTGGCAAGAAACCACAAATTCTGAAAAAGGAAAAGCAAAAGCTTCTACAGAAGAATCTATTTTTGACATCAAATAGTTTAAAATCCACTCCGAAGGTAATATGTAATATGCATAAATGTATCCCCACCTTCAAACTCAAGACTTTTCTTTTTCCAAGTTACCCTGTAAAATAGCAAAAGCCGTAAAATCACAGACAATTGACTCTTCTTTAATTTCTATGAATTTCTGAAAGGTCTCAAAAGAGAGCTTTCTCTTCTACTCCAAAACTCTGTCCTTTGAAATAATTCTGATGACTTCATTTCCAGGTTACTGACCAGCTTTTAACCACAAATGGGTTTATAGAGGAAAGCAATGCAATGGAAAAAAAAAAGGCATTTCTACACTCAAATGTCTGGAGAAAACAGTAAGGAGGAGAAAGTCCACCAAAAATAAATTTCAGAAAGTGTGAGAATTAGAAGTTAACCCTGGTGGCTTGACACATGTTTATGGACTTTGCCTCAGCCAAACATGAGCCTGTGGGATGCCTGCAGCAAGGGAAAGGGAGAAACTCGGAGTTCATGTGCAGAGCTACTGAGAAAAGAAAAAATGGCTTCCAAAGAATTTACTTACTATTCCATCTTGGATACAGTTCTGCTTTTTTTTTAACATGACACAAAACCACACTTATTTTTCCAAATTATTCTCCCCAACTTCTTCTAACTTCCTCCAATGCTTCCAACCATTATTCTTACCCTAACGTTGATTTTTTTTTAATAATTCTGAATAAATTTTACACAGTTTTTGTTTGAAAGATGCTTTATGTGAAAACTTATTTGCGCTCACCTGCAAATAAGGCAGACACCTTATTCAATTACAGTGACAGGGACACAATTCCAGTGACAAGGAAATCTGGCAGAGGATTTGACTGAGAAACTCAAATCATTTTTGCCTCCTAAAGAACTTTATAGTTCATAAAAGCTCATAAAATTTTATTGTGGTTAAACATCCAGTAATAAACTCTTCCTGAAGCAATTGCTCTTCCTGCTACTCAAGAAGTGGTTTATGAGAATCAAATGGAAGAAAATAAGTCATCCAATAATCCAACAGCATTTTTTTGAATGAAAAATTTCCATTCCTTCATGCCATTATAGAAAAAAAAGAAAAAAAAGTCCTAAACCCAGCAGTTATGAACAAAGCCCAAAACAAGAAACAACAGAATGCTGTGTTTGATGTTTTTACCCAGGAATGGTGACTTCAGTACGGTGATGAAACATCTAAACTACAACTGGAAACACTCAAGCACATCCCTGATTTTATTCCTATTAGTAGCCAAATTAGAAGTGCTGAACTGAAGGACTGGGGTTTAGTGTTAATGTGCATGAAATACCAGGTATTGTGCAAAATCTCTCTATTTAGCACATTACTTCAACGAGGTGAAATCATATCACATCTACAGGTGTTTTTTCACAGTCACAGGAAGTATATCTTATAATCAATGTACAGTATTGTAACTTTCATCTTTCATAAGAAGAACTCCAGTAGGAATGGATGCAGTACAAAGCAGAGCATATATAGAGAAAACTCTGCTAAGAGCCACTTCTCCACAGAGATTTTGAGTTGGAGCTCAGATCAGCCAGAAGTAGTAGCACAGTGTAATGACATATCCCCAAAATTTGATAAATAAACCTTTCCTTCTGCTTTTGAGAAACAAATTTCTTAATAATACATTCAAGATATTTGTTATAACTCAAATTTGGAAAAGCACATGTGCACATAAACAAAGCTCAGAAACATACCAAAAACTCAGTCAACCTGTTGCAACATATTAGGAATTAGTTAAGGTAGTTAAAATCAATTAATTAAGATATTTAATATTTATTCTGGGTATATAGTAGCCCACGTTCCTTCAAGAGACAGGATGTTGAGACTACAGTCATAAGCAAATAATCTCAGAAAGCTGTGGATACCCCATTCCTGGGACTGCTCAAGGACATGTTGGATGGGGCTTTGAGTAACCTGATCAAGCCCAAGGTGTCCCTGCACATGGCAGGGGGCTTGGAATGAGATGGTCTTTAAGGTCCCTTCCAACCCAAACCATTCTATGATTCTATGACCTTCTTTGAGGTCACCCTAGTCACCAGTAAATCTGGAGGGTTATCTGGCCTGTCTGCAGCACCAGCAGAAAAAGCAGACAACTGGACTCCTACTGTTAATTAATGGCTCCTCATTGTAACAAGAGGAATCCAAAAGAGGAAGAATATTGTTCCACTGCTTCTGTCACAGCTCTTTTCAGACATTTACAAGCACAAAGCATTTCAAGTCTTTAAAGTTTGAAGGGAAGTCAATGAACTCAGGTGGTATGACACTACTGAATGTTACGTAAAAGCTAGGATGATGTCAATGAGTTAATGTGCATTTAAATGTGAAGCAGGAGAAAAAGAGCATGCAATGATAGTTAAAGCACAGATGTATTAATGAGAAGACAAGTTGTTCAAGAGTAAGGAAAAATAGCACTGAGGGGAAATTTTGGCAATATGCAGCTCATCACATTGTTATCAGATTTGAAAGCTCAGTTACAGATAAGAAATTGTAAAAACATGCTCAAATCATGTCAGCTGACAGTTGTTACTGATCAACTCCAGGAACAGTCACAGAACTGAACTTTAAGAATTTTGGATCTTTAAAAATGTAAATACATAAAAATAAAATTTTTCACTCATGTTTTAATTTAAAAAAAAAGTCATAGAAGAGAGAGGTAATTAAAAGATCTGACTGCCATTTAGCAATATCTCCCTCATTAGATTATTGTAGTTAAGAATAATTTATACCAAAATACTACAGAGGACGGGTCCACGAATGAAATGTATTTCAAATGCACAACTGTCTTCTCTAAAGAGAGAACAGCCTTATAAGAATATCTTTTGTCAGGTCAGGTCATTATTCAGTTTTATTATCAGTTAGGTTTTTTCCTCCCCTCATTTCATTTAAGGATATATAAAACACAAACAAAATGATCCTGAATCAACAAGTGAAAAGGATGAGTATTCCTGAATATCCACCTTCCTCCCCATCCTCACGTTCCTTTTAACATTTTAAAAAGTTGGTTTTGAAAGTAATATACATTAAAGCATCTGAAGATACTCAAATCCATTTTTGCTGCTCCACATATAAAAACAGGTCAACAGTTATGGGATTGAGATCTTCTGGAGTCTTACCAACCCTCAAAACAGGCACAGCAGGTGGTACCACCTGTGCCAACCCAGTACCAGCCAACACAAATTTCTGCACAGTAATTCTCTGAAAAAAAATGTGCTGATCACACTAATAATGGAGGATGAATTATACCACTGGAGATAAACAGCTCTTCCTGGGCATAGCAACTGTGACCAATCTCTCATTACCCCGAGCCCTTAAAATAAACGACTGGAGGAGTGCAGTCAGTGCCCAGCAGCGACGTTCCAGAGTGGCACAGCTGCAGGGAACCACAGCCGCCTGCCACAGCAGCACATTCCAGGTGCTTTATTTAGGGGGGAGTCACAAGTGGACTCAGCCGTGAAGTGCATCACATAGTTAAACAAGCTCCTTGTTTGCTCGTCCATTTTTTCCCACACATTTTATGTTACTCATTCACTACAGCTAATCTGAAAGACCAGAGAACTTTAACCCCACCACCGTCCTGTCCTGAAGTGAGAAAATCTGTTTTCTGGCTTGTCACATTTTCAATAGAAGAAGAATGAGTAACAGGCTCATTTCTCACTTCCTAAGCATATGCTTTTCCTGACTACAGACTTTTACGCTGTCTTTGCCAGAGCTTGTCAATCGAACTTTTTCTGCACTTACTTTAATACAGTATGAGATGCAATTATCTCCATAGTGTTTACAGCATCTATGCCTTGGGCCATGTTTGCACCTGCAAAAAGCATAATGAAACACGTATTAACTCATAGCTGTTTTCAGCATCAGCAACAGGAGACTTCATAAATTTTTCTTGCCTAAAAATACATAAAGTGCTATTTGCCCAGCACTCATTCTCCCCATTACCCACTGAAGGGCACTGTGAACTTTTATGATGCCATAAAAGGACAATAAAAACTAACAATACTTTAGTTGTACACCAAGAAAAAAGTGTCTGCACACTTATTTGTATCCAACCTCTTGCCATGCTATGCATAAAATGCTAAATTAAAGGACAAATTTTCTGCTGTGGTCAATAAGGAGAAGTGATGTGACCTTTCCTGTTTTGCCTCTGCTCCATGGTTCTGGAAGGATATTTGAGCAAGTATCTGTTACCTGTGTCCTTTCATCTTTCACACCACTGTAAGGGTCACTGAAGGGCAATGCAGATGATACAAATGCACAGAAACACCCTGTGAGACTTCTCTCAATTACAAGCCTCTCATTTTTGGGCTATTTCTTCTGCAGTGTAGATTTTTATGTAGCTATTCCTTTGGACTGAGAATTTGATCTTAAGCATTTAAAACAGACTGGCTTGGGCTGGTGGGATGTGTGAATTGTACAGTTTCTAGCCCTGCATCATGTAGAATTAAAATAAGTAATGTCATATCACGCCTGAACATTATATTTTGCTATACCCAAGTATTTAAGCTTTAATGTAAAATAAATTACATTATTTATATACTATGTCAAATATCTTGGAAGTTTCGAATCATATACTATAAAGCCTAATGGCCATAAATCATCTGTGAGGTCAGTTTATGTAGCAAAAATTGTAATGAGAATGTGCTCAGGTTACAGGCATTTAGACTCAATTATATTGAAAAGAACCATATGGAAGAGAAACTAGTGAGAGCATAAAAACTCCATATTGAAAGTTTTCTGAATGTCTGAGTTGGGAGTTTCAAAACCTTAACGAAAAGATATGCTTCTCCATCTTCAATCCTTGTATTTAACCAACAACAGAAGAACTATGAATTATCTTTAGCTAACTGAGTAACAGGTATTTAAGACAAAACAGGCATAAGCAATTCAGCTTATTTGAATTTGATTATGGCTGGAGTTGTCTTTTCCTTGTAGGTTTTTTGCTATCTAATAGTCATGCCTGAAAAAACACTGACTTCCCTCATATTTTTCAACTAAAAGCCACAGCAATTCATAGGAAGTCACCATGTGATGGGGATCACTTCATGCTTGTTCATCATCTGAACAAGTAAAATAAGCCACCACTTTGAGAACACAATGTACTCAGAAGATTCTCTCCTGTGTGTCAGCAGGTAAAGATTTGGTCACAAAACTGCTCTTGAAAAGGTCAGTGGAAGTGAAGATTCATAGGTGTCATGTGAACATATCCCTAATCCATTTTTCACTCTATCTTCCCTGTAAATGAATGACTCCATGGTATCCAATGTACCTGAAGCAGACGAATCAGTCGTAGCAGAGGTAAATTATCTGAACATATCAGACTGAAAAGCTCACTGCTCTCACTTCTTTAAGCTCATAGTAAAAGACGATGAATTGGATCCTGTAGACAGTGGGGCACCTATCTTGCCTAACTTCAGATGTCTAGATATGACCTGTGCAAAACAGTTTTAGACTCACTCTTTGCTTTGCAATTTCCTATCTCTCAACAGCAGAGGCAGCCCATTTTTAGGTGCCTATTTTTAGGTAGTTCTCCTTTATGCAATGCAGGAATGTAGGCCCTCCAAAAGACTATGTTACAGTCACTTATGGTGACACAAGTAAGGCCTGCTGCTGTGCAATTTTTCTCCTTAATATTACCACTAGTTCCAGAACTATGCCATGAGCTGGTTTTGCTGAAAACTGCAAAAAAAGCAACCACCATCCTGCACTCACCATGGACTGAATTTACTCTCCCTTGTTAGACAACTGCATGTTGCAAGTCATAGCTATGACATACAGGTCTTAAGTTTTGCTTTCACTAGAGTTCATCATTTGCCACTATTAACTACCTAGTAAAAATGAAATAGAAAAACACTGAAATGCAAAGCAGAAGTATTATAAAACATTGTCAAATACAACATAACAGACATTAGAGTGTTCTATGTAACAAAGATTCATTTTGTTTGGTTTTTTTGGGGGTTTTTTTACTCACACTTTGTCCATGAGTTTTTTTGTTAGTGCCAGTATGTTCACCGGCTGTGATATGTTTTCACTATGCTTGATTTTTCTATCTATTTTTGAAAATGCTGCTTCAGGTGAAAAGGAATGGGTGGGGATTTCTTCTTTCCCTACAATAAACCTGAAAGAAAAAAAGCAAAACAGGACAAACTAATTACATAAATAACTCAAAGAAATACATGAAGTCCTGTATAAGCCTCTAAGTCTTAGACTAGTTTAAAGTTACTCCCGGGCCTGTAAAAACCCATCTTATACAGCTGCCAAACCTCGTACTTCTTCAGAGAAGATCACTTCACTGACATATATTTAAGGACATATTTCAGCTAGAGGATACAATTGATGCCAGGAATTTTTTAAAACTCAAAACAAAAACATTAATAGGGAATATTTTATAAAAATATCTATTTTGTGGAATCTTCAAAATGTTTTTGCTCCCACCAAAAGCATCAACTTTGTTTTGCTTGGCTTCATCTTCAGCCTTCTTTCTTCACCCAAAGTTGATATTATCAATATTGGTTCATCTTAGGTGTAGAATTACTCTGTATCAAGGGCAAGGGAGGACACAATGGCAAGATGTTTCCTAACACTATGCACTATAATCCAAGTTACACCGTACCTTGGCAGCCCTGCAGAGGGTAATGAAGGTATAAAAACTTTGTCATTCTGTAATGGAGCAAATAAGCTCCAGGTAAAAACACAGCAGCCATTTGCTTCCAGGAAAACATGGGTTATCATGAATCCCAGTTTTATAAAGACAGAAAGGCTCCTTCAAAAACATGCAATCATATGTCCGACTTTCCTTTAGTAACAGTCCCAAATACGAAGGGATTTCTCTCTTGCCAGCACACAAGAGGAAACTGCCTCAAGCTGCACCAGGAGAGGTTTAGATTGGATATCAGAAAAATTTCTTCACTGAAAAGATCATCAGGCTTTGGAACAGGCTGCCCAGGAAGTGGTGGAGTCACTGTCTCTGGAGGCATTCAAAAGGTGTGTAGATGTGGCACCTGGGGACATGATTTAGTGATGAACCTGGCAGTCTCGGGTTAAAGGTTGGACTGGATAATCTTAGAAGTCTTTTCCCACCCAAATGGTTCTATGGCTATGCCTTCTTCAAAATATGTTGTATACCCAAAAGTTGAAAAAATTTTAGAGCAGCATGATTTTTCTTAGGAATACTCTTTTCTTACAATGCAGATGCCACTGTGCATGATTCCTCTGAATCTTGTCTTACATAGTCACAGAAACTTTACTTACTTTAGCGCAGAGTATGTAAATCCTTTCAAGCCATCTTTGCACCTGAAAGATAAAACCGACAGATTTCTCTATAATGGGCTGCTGGCAATGTAAGTGTTACAGATTAAATATGGCATAGAAGGGCTGTGGAGGAACACCAGCTTCTCGTTAACAAAAACCAGCACGTTTGCAACAACTCTGTGGCTATCCTTGATTCCCAGTTGTCACCACAGCCTTGGGACATCTCTGAAACAAAGGATACAGCATCAAATGTCAGTGCTTCTCTTTTTTATCCAAACCAAGAGTGGAGAAATTTTTAAAGGATGGTGACAGAATCACTAGGGCAACAATGCAAGATGACAAAGAACTGTTGCTTTACGGAAAAGTAGTCATGATGAGTTTAACAAAACAGAAGTTTTGCTGCAAGGAGAGAAAGAAGGGTTGGATCTCAATGTAACACCCACCCTCTTGTGAAAAGCTGCAGGGAATAGTTTCTCTGACTTTGAGATAAATTGTTGTACTTTACAAGGTGCTGATCTCTGCAGGTCCTTACTTTAACAAGACTCTTAAAATTAAAGTCCCGGTTTTTCAATTATACAGTGATTGCTCTGATTCCGAGTTTGATTATGTATATATGTATATATATGTATCTGTTCTTATCAACTATAGGGTTCCTATATGTGTGAAGAATTACCACAGCAAGTAGCCCATATTTACCTATGAAAGATTTAGGTTATTGACTTCTTTTTTTGTCCAGGATACAATGAACAGAGCTGAAGCTTGCAGCTGCTACTGATTCTTCCTGAAAAACCATGTTGGTAGCATAGGAGCGAGGTGATACTTGTGGTTTTTCCCCCTTTTTTTAATAGAACTGCATGGGAAATCCATGATGGTAAAAATGCATTCCTGACCCAGTACACAAAGCACAAACTAGTAACTTATCAACACCACCATTTCAAGAGCACACTCACTCTAAAGGAAGACAGGACAGCAGTCGCAAAAGCTTTGTAAACAGAAGCAGATGGCAACAACCCTTTACCTTCCACCTGCAGAGTCCACATTGTCCCTGGAAGTGCTGTGCCCACACCCTGCAAGAGCAGGTGACACCACCTCCCAGAAGGCTCCATTCATGGCCAACATGTACTACCAATGGCTGGATACACGTGAACAGCAGAAAAAACATATCAAGACTCAAGATGTTCATAAATGAAGAAAGTATTGTTTTGTCCTGGCAGGGGAGTGCCTGGTGCAGAGCTGGTAAGATATCACGGCACTAAACACTCCTGGGAAATTCTTCCCAAGGTTACCACCTTCAACACATATGTTTCCAAGGACTTGGTTTTGTCAGCATGTGTACAGTTACACATAGCACCAAAAAATTCGTTGCTAAGAGTCTGCCTTTTAAAATGACTGCAGTTAAAATACTGGTCACATATTTATGATCTATAGCGGTTCAAGATAAATACATACAAATAAAATTGCTCACTTTAATTTACATAGAACTTTGAACCCAAAGATATGTAGTAATTTTATTTATGATTCTTTACATACAATTCAGAAGCTGAAACACTATCACAGCACTTTTAAAAAACAATGGACTCAAAGATAGGTTGAAAACTAAATGATGGATTGAAACAACTCCAAAGAGCCTAGCTCAGAGGTCACATTGAATCACTGGCAGAAGTCCAGAGTCCAATGCACAGGTTTAACATATACCCCACTCCATCCACGGTCTAGTTTCATAAGTTTGATTTTAAACCTGCAGCTGACTCTATGTTAAATGCTGTTTGAGTGAAGGGTGTCCAACACATTATGCCTGCAAGCTGCCAGCTAATGAATAGGGCTTTAGTTTTTACTTTTCCAGTAAATTAAAACCATACACAAACTGCAATCTAAACATGCATGTAAGTGTTTCTAGAATAATATCAGAACAGAAAAGTAATCACAGTATGACCATAATTATGTTTTCTCCTTAATCATTCCAATGCAACTGCACTTCCAGTTGCAAGTGTTCAATAATTCCTTTACTGCACCACCAGATGTCCCTGCCCAGCTGTGCTCTAAGCACCCTGATGAATGCTATCCTACAATTCATTTCCTTTAAAGTGACCTCAAAGAAAATGTCAAATCCTTTCTTCACCAATATATCAGAACACATCTGTATCACCAAAAGAGAAAACTGCACTCCAACCCTCTACTTTTTCCTCCAAGAAATAAAAAAATATTTCTAATGCCTATTCTAATTACACAATAAAAGTAAATTCTATGCAGAAAGTATTTAGTGTATTGGAATTTTATTAGCTATACTTACTTTTCTTATTTTTTAGTTGTTCTGTGTATTTGGAGCTACAGCTATGAATCTCCCTGAAAAATGCATCAAAGTTAAATATGTAGTTCAGTAAGGAAGTGATGCTAAAGACACATTTAGAATTTTCCTCCCTTAACTTCCCATTTAATTTTTGAAAAGTAAAAAGTGTAATTAAGCTCTTAAATAGAATTTAACTAATGTTGCTTGCTGTCTAAACTGTCTTCTTGTAAAGTCATTCTGCAAAACTAATGGTGTGTGTGGAAATATTGTTTATTAAGGGTTTTATAAACAGGAGTCCTAGAAAAACAATACTTGCAGTCAAGAGTAATTTGTACTGTAACTCCCCTTCTCTGGCATGGCCGTTTTGCTCTTAGGAATGGAGCAGCAACCAGCAACAAAACTGGAATTCTAATTTTTTGCTTTACATCATGAATCATGAATTCAGTATACTGAAGGTTTCAGAATGCAGGTCTAAAGATTGAAATGACCTTTTGTATTCACTTACTAGGTACACAACACTGGCAGCAACCATAAAAGCCCTACACACTGACTTCAAACACACTTCTTTTTGGGGGTGGGGTGTGTGTGTGTGACAAACCCCTTGCAGAGAGACATCACAAATTCAGTGACTGGACTCGACAGTGACTGCTGAGGTACAACACTGGCTGCACATGGCACGTTTCATGAACACCTGGCTGTCAATAACTGAACTAAGAGTAATGATTTGCTTCATAGAGCCACTAATTGGTAATAATAATGCCACCACTAATTGGTTATAATAACTTTTACCCAATGCTTCATTGCTCAAGGGGTGAAAAAGTCTGCACTCTGCTGCTGACCCCCATGGGCCATTCAAGCTTCAAAAGAGCCTAGTACAATGCATTACATGTGCCCAGCACTGCAGACACCCCTGAGACGGGAAAAATTTAAATAGTGAATTTTAAGGGAGCATTTTAGGGTACTATTCAACTCGCAAAGCCTGGGATAACAGAGTCGTATGGCATCAGAAGAACTCGGTGTAGCTCACCTACCTTTCTACAAGGGCATGTAGTGATAGCACAAGGGGGAAAGGCTTTAAACTGAGAGGGCAGGTTTAGATTAGCTATTAGGAAGAAATTCTTCATTGTGAGGGTGATGAGGCACAGGTTGCCCAGAGAAGCTATGGATGCCCCATCCCTGGCAGTGCTTAAGGCCAGGTTGGACGGGTCTTTGAACAGCCTCATCCAGTGGAAAGCGCCCCGGCCCATGACAGTCGTTAAGGTTCCTTCCAAACCAAACCATTCTACTTCTCTGTTTCCCACCACCCTGAATATCCCAGGGACCAAATCCCATGCTGCAGGAGAGCAACTTTTTTTTTGCCCAGCAAGCAGTAATTTAAATGGGGCATAATTTGGCGACATTTTCCCATCAGATGGGGATTGTCCCTGGTACAAAGCCAAGAGGAGCAGAGACTTTGCCAGCTGTCCCGGCTGGCACCATGTACCTGATCACACAGCAGAAATGTTCTACTCTGTTCCAACTTGTGTTTGGCCAGAGCCCTGGATGGAGCTGAAGGAGCAGAAGAATCAAGGAGCCAAAGCAATAAATTTGGGTTCTCAAAATTCCCCTGCTGGGACTATTCTGGCACATGAGCAAATAGGGTTGATTTTAATCGTGCATATTTATAAGATAAATTTAACTCACAGCCACACACATTTATTTTTTCATAAAGAAAACAGCAAAAGTGGAATAGAGCCAAGGCTTGATATGAACTACACTTCCAACAAGACACGAACTAACTGTAATTATGTTCGTATATGTAAAGAGGTGCTACATACGAGTTAACTGTACTCTCCCTCCATCTTGAGGGAACAATTTCCCACTCTGAACTGTAAGGCTGGATGCCAGCAATTATGTTTTGGGGGTTTTTATTAGTATGTCTGTTTTAGGGTTTTTTATTAGTATGTCTTGTCACAGCTCTTCTCAAGATTTTCTCTGTGACCAATTGATATACATGGCACAAGAAACCTTCTGAGGGAATGTCACTTTTCACCCACAGAACTGTAAGCAGAAAGCAGCTCACAGTAGTAACAACATGCAATGTTTAACAACATCCCCACAGTGCTTATGTTATCCTTCAGGGTCAGAGTAAATTAGAAACTCCTATATGCAGAGCTCTCATTATGGCCACGTGGGAAGGAAGCACTGCAAGCACAGGACATGTGTTAGCATTTTCCTGCAGCACCTCTGCCTGTGAAGACTGGCTGGGGGTCCATGTTTCCGACTTAAGGTGTCTTCTTTATGGAGGAGAGAGGATCACAGTGATGAAATGTGACTGTGTCTGAACATGCCAGCTATACCCCTTGCTATTAAATCCCTTGCTTTTAGGAATTAAAGCCTATCTATGGAATTTTTGACCTCTGCTGATCTCTAGAGGACAATCCATTTTCTGTTCTAAGTTGCTCAGAGAGGTTACTATATTTCCCTCCTTCTGTTTTTCAGTTGGACTCCATGATCTTAAATTATTCATTCCTCATCTTCTCCCCCGTGTTAAAAGTCAACAGCAACAGGTGCCATTTTTCTGAGATGTCTTCTGTATCCATTCCTCTTCTTTCTCTTCCATCTTCTCTGTTGCCTTTACTTGCTAGAAGTTGAGCTCCTTTTTCGTATTTCCCCCCACCAGTCCTTTGAATGCTACTCTCAAAAGCTAATTTCCTTTTCTTAAGAAATAATTGCACAGAGGAAATCCAAAGGTAAATTTACAGGAAAAAAAATATTCATACCCAGATTCTCTCTCCTCTGAATTTCCCCTTTTCTAGATTAAACATACATTTTCTTTCTATCTTTACACACAGGTCTTACCTATTCAAGCCAGAACTATGAAAAAATTATAAGGTGCAATTATAAACAAAAAATCTAATCTTGTACCCCATGGACAACATGCAGCTTTTGGAAAACATGTCAGAAATCACATTAAAAATAATTGAAATCAGAGGAGTTGTAGTTTACAAAGATTATACTTCAAACTTTTAAATGTGGAAATGTAGCCAGGATCAAAATTCACTCAAAAGTCTCATAACTTGTGTTTCCAAATCAGATAGTTAACTTCTGCACTAAACAATTAAAGAATGTATCCATGGCATTTATTTTAGCTGTACCTGAAGTATAAAATGATCTTTTGAAAAGGCCATGGTTTTGTAACCATTACATGCAGTGAATATAAAACTATATTTTATAAAAAAGTAAATGAACAAAGAAAAAGTTGGGACAATATTCAAGGAGAAGGGTGAGATTAGCACCGTGGAGGGCGTACACTGTATTTTTCTTTACCTAAGTTGAATGCATTATTTACAATACTTGGAAAGAAAAGGTTCATGGAAATGACAACCATGTAGTCAACAGCCAAATATGGTCCCATTAAGTTCTCATGCAAATCCAGGCAATTACATTTGAGAAGAAAAATTCTGCAATTCTGTCAAGAATGTGACACTGCAATTGAAAAGAAAGCTGTTTATATTGAAGTTAAATTACAATACTGGATTCAGGGTTGTAAACCAAACCTGCTATCAATCAACACTCCACATCTGATTGTAAATCAAGTTTTCTGTGTTATTGTCAAATTGAAATCAGATTTCTAGTGATGTTAATTATCCTACTACTTAACAACACTCTAATTTCTTCAGAGATTAGCACCTTCTGAAATGTGCAAGTAACTGCAATTTCAGTAAATGGAATTTCTCTTAAAAGATCTTAAAAACAACCAAAAAATTGTTGTTATTTTAGCTGAATGTAGGTGTTCCATATCTTTTCGTACCAACAATGCTGTACTGTGAGCTTAGGAGCAGCAACTGAATCATTCAGGTGGCCATGTTTCCATCTCAAAATCCTTCATCAAAACCCCCTGCCTCACAGAGCTAGTAGAAAAATACAATATAGAACCATAGAACAGTATGGGGGGAAGGGACCTTTAAGGATCCTCTAGTCCAACACCCCTGCCAAGGGAAGGGATACCCTCAAGTGGATCAGGTTGTTCAGAGCCCCATCCAGCCTGGCTTAGAATGTTTTCAGCGATGGGACATCCACCACCTCTCTGGGCAACTTCTGCTAGTGTCTCACCACCCTTATAATAATTTTTTTTTTTTCTTATATCCAGTCTAAGTCTACCCTTTTAGTTTAAAACCATTAAACCTTGTACTGGCCCTACAGGTTCTATTAAAAAGTCTGTCCCCACCCTTCTTACAAACCCCCTTTATGTACTGGAAGATGTTCTAAGGTCTCCCAGGAGCCCTCTCCTCTCCAGGATGAACAAACCCAGCTCAACTTGTCATAGGAAAGGTGTTGCAGCCCTCTGATCATCTTCATGGCCTCCTTTGAACCTGCTCCAACAGGTCCATGTCTTTCCTGTGCTGAGGACTTCAGAGCTGAACACAGTTCTTCAATCAATTAAAAAAGCTGACTAAGCAATGAAGTTAAGGATTTATCTGCTTAGTTCAATTGATTTGATGAATTTTGTGAAGTGATATAATTTTTCCACTATCCAATTTTGACCTTTTTCTTACAAGTGTTTTAACAAAAAACAGTAACCTTCTGTTACAGCAAAACCCAAACACTCTCTCCAAATCAGGAACAGAACAAAAATAGGAAAAGGAAAAAACCCCTGGAGACATGAAGATGGGAAGCCAAATTGTCTCTAGGGGCATGAGGACACAGAGAAATGTAACTCGACACGTGTACAAACCCACGTCCACCTCTGGAGCCAGGGCTGCACTGATGCAGTCTCATTGTTGCTGGAACAATGAGTCAGTCACTAAAGGGACATGCTGTTACAAGACTAAAAAACAAATAATCTTAAACCCATGACGGGTTTTGCTCATTATTAAATAATGGTGGCACCTGCAGTGATTCTTAGAAGGAGACCTGTGCTAAATTTATCTACTGCCAAATTTTCCTCTGGCTTTTTCTACTGGCTTTCTGCAATGGTGAAAAAAAAAAAAACAAAAAAAAGAAAAAAGAGAAAAGAAAAAATAAGAGGCTAAATTTGTTGGAACTGTTTTCTGTAAACCTACTTAATGCTATTTGCAGATGATTCAAAATTTCAGTGAGCTAAACCTCTCTCACTGAATGATTAGTTCAAGCATTCAAGAGAAATTAATACAACATTTGATTTTCCCAAATGATCCCGTAATTAGATTTGAGGGCAAGGTTTGGCTGTTTGCTTTGTTTCAATTTGGGAAAAATGTGATTAAAAGGAGAAAATCTATTTATATTATTATACTTATTAACCCTATCTCTTACATTTAATAAAATATATGATCATAAAAAAATTATAATGAAATGAAAAGATATAAAAATATTTTAAAGAAATTAGGAATCATTCTGAATGTACCCAGGACACTGCTGAGCTAGGATTGAGAGTGAAGATCAGTGAGTTATTTTTAGTACATTGACTTGAATTGAGATCTTGACTCCATTATTCAAAAATATTCTTAATTCCAGATCATGCAGAATGTTGCCAAAATCATTGAGACTGTTACAAGTATTTAGCCATAAGCATTAGGACAACAGCTGGTTGTTACGCACAAACTAAATGACCATGTTGCAAAGTTTGTTGACATTCAACTTCTATTTCTTTGTGATGATGACTGCCCCATGTAGATTTACCCGTTGACCTAGAGTTCACACCCACATCTCCAAGATGAATGCTGTGGTGTTTGCCTCTGCTGTTCATAAGTACTATAGGAAGTCCTGAAATGACATTAAAATGTAAAATCTGTGCTGGAAGAACCACAGAGTGAATAAAGTGTTTGTGCACAGCCTCAAGAAAACACTATTTTGAAAACCAAATTTCAGTGCAACCACAGAAATTCACTCCTGAGTAACGCTCTTGCTGGCTTATACTTTAGCAAGAGACCACATTTTACTCTAACATAACAGTTTTATTTTAAATTACTACAGTACTGGTCAATTAGATCATATTTTTAGTGCTGCACATCCAGGTGCAGTATTTGAAATAGAAAGTTGCATCACCAAAAAAACCCCAAACAAACCAGAAAGACTAACTTGAGAGACTGGTCATGAGACCTGGAGTGACCTGACGCAAAGTCCAAACCTAGGTCACAGTCAGACAGAGGATGTGTCACTTATGTGATGGACAATTCTTGTCCTTTCTTCTTCTAACAATCACATAAATGTAGCTTCTGAACATCTGTACTGCTTCCAATTCCGATTTTTTCCAAAAAAAAAAAAAATTAAGGAAAAATGAACTCCCTATCAAGAATGTATATAATCATCCAGATAAAACACAATATTTCCACAAATATATGAAGAAAAATAAAATTAATTATGTTACATGGAATCCTTCCTACAGATAACTAATTTAGGCAAGAACATGGTATTCATGAAAATAATCTTCCAAAAATTACTGCTGGGAAGTTAAATGCTGTTGATATCCATTAAGAGATCAGCAAAACCCCCCACAATTATTTCACTTCGTAAATATACCACATTTGCTTTTGTCAACTACATAGTATGTACCATAATCTGAACTTTCCTGGCATTGCTAGAGAAGGCCAGGTACAGACTGATTGCGAGCACCAAAGTGACCTCAATAGTGAGAAAGCTACACAACGGTGGAATGTTTAGTTATTTTTAGAAAAGACAGTGCTAAACACTAACTATGGTATTCCCTGGGAAAGGAGGAATTAGATAAAACTGCAATTCAACTGGCTTCCTAAGGAGGAAGATCGTATGTAAACAGACCCTGTAAGCACCTGGAAGACAATCATGAGGACATGACTAACAATGAACACATACTTATCAAAGAAAAAAAAAATCCTTGTAACACTGGGTCTCATTTTGTGACTAGGAATGCAAAGCAATGTGTGTCATATGCTGTTGACTTAATTCAGGCCTTGGACCTAGAGCATGTGACTTTTTCTTTTAAAAATAATCACAGACATATAATCTAATGGAAGATTCTAGAATGAATACAAAACTGGTTAGACAAGAGTAGTGAGAGAGCAGTTGTCAACGGCTTCCTGAAAAACTGGAAGGACGTACTAAGTGGTATTCCACAAGGACCAATCCTGGATGTCTGCTACTCAGTAATTTCAGAAGTGAGAGTGGTGACAGAGAAAGAAGTGCATGCCTATTACAACTGCAGATAATACTGAGCAGAAAAGGGCTACAAAGGCTTATACTAAAACAGGCTGAGAGAGTTGGGGTTGTTCAGTCTGGAGAAGACTTTTGGGAGACCTTATATCACCTTCTACTACCTAAAGGGGTTGTAAGAGAACCAGAATGGGACTTTCTAAAAAGATACTTAGTGCTAGGAAAAGAGGTAGTGAATTTAAACGGAGAGTAGGTTTAGATTAAATATTGGGAGAAAAGTTTTTACTGTGACCGTGGTGAGACACTGTTACAGGTTGTCAGAGAAGTTGTGGATGCCTCATCTCAGGAAGTGTTCAACACCAGGTTGGATGGGTTTCTGAGCAACCTGGTTTAGTGGAAAGTGTCCCTGCCCGTGGCAGGAACTAGGTGATCTTTAAGGCTCTTTTCAACCCAAATCTTTTTGTGATTCTATGACTTTATGCAATGGAAGAGATTGGCTCAGAAAAAAACCAGGATGCTATACATCAACTGCATGCACATTATATGTATGCAGAAACAATCAACTAACAAATAACAGGATAAGAACCGTGAAGCATCAAAAAGCAAAATCTGATTTCGGATGCAAAAGAAAGGCTACAGCCTGCATTACACTGAATTGCTCTATCATATTTATCAAGTTTTATCAGCCAAAATAAATTGTCTTAGGCATGACAAAGGGGAATAGGGTAGAGGGAGACAACGGGGGAAGAAATATAGCAGCATGTGATAAGTCTTTGCTACTAAAGTTTGCTACAAAGTAAAGTGAATAATCTGTTTTCCTCATGTATGTGGATGAGAGAAGAAGGAATGGACCAAAATTGTATCAAGATACATTCAATTAGACTCTGTAAAACTCTTATCCGAAAAAATGGCTAAGAAGAAATTGCTTAAGGATGTCATGGACTCTCCATTTCTAAAGACTTTAAATAGAAATAAAACTCAGATATTTGACATGAATGGGGAGAAAATAAGACAACCTCTCATGACTTCAAGTCTTTTTAATCTACACTAAAAGACTGAAGAATAAATGCAACACTTAACATAAATGTCCTCACACGTTCAAAACTTAAACAAATTGCATAACCTTATTAAGGGGATAACAGAAAGTGGAGATTCTCTAAAGCTGTTCTGAAGGTTTCTTTGTCCTTGATAACAAAGTATCACTGCAGTGAAAAAACCTCAAAAAATAGTAAACAAGAGCAAGAAAATTAATTTTACATTGAATTCACCTGTTAGAATTTTCATTCACTTTTAAAGTTCAAGTCATAAACGTAACCATTTGTCCCCCTAGAATAAATTAATTTTGTCCTCATTTTACATTTAGCCAGCAAGCTCAATGCAATTGGTTGTTGCTGAAAATATTAAGCCACATTAAAATGGTGTGCAAACCTTCACGTGGCTGCAATCCCAGCACGTCTGGGAACAGAAGGCGTTACACTGTGTTTGTTATCCAAAAGTAAAGGTCAGTTTTGGAGCATAAATTCATGAAGAAAACATAAAGGTGTTATCCAGTGCTTCTCAGTTATCAGCCAAAGAAGAGGCACAGCCAGGTAAATAAATCCGCATGGACATAATCCACAGCTGGAGAAGCAACACAACTGGTTTGGCTGTGGAACACAACTGTGAGACAGCTGCAGGAGGGCCAGGAAGCACATCTGCCACTGCTTCTGTGTTTGATACAAATGGCAGCCAACCGGAATTAACTGTTCTACTGCTCTGTGCCAGGCACTTTTTTCAAAGTCAATATTTTGTAAGAAACCATGTCAACTGTGATTGGTAGACCAAGGACTCAATATGAAACTGTGGGCTGTGCATGCACCCATCCAGTTAAGATGGCCATCCTTTCTCTCCTTTTCCTATGAGTTTTCTTGGACAGAGTGCTTCAGGAGAGATCTCTCTCTGTCTTGCTTCTGAGATGTGCTCTCTTTTAAAGTTTTAGTAAGAATAAACAAACAAGAATTGCCAGTGACATATCCCTTTAATTACAACAGAAGCACCAAACTAAATATGGCAAAGGAGAAAAAGAGTGTAATATGCAAAGGAAGTTTTTGGCTTACTGGACCTGCTAATACTACACATTTTAACAGGAAAGGAAGAAAATCAGCAGACAAAAGATTTGTACTGTTCCTTCAGCTCTGACAGATTTCCAGTGAAAAAGTTCAGAGTAACAGCCAGGGCATTTGGACTGTTTTCTTCAGGAGATTACATTCCTCCATCTATCTCTTCCCAAGCCAAAATGTGTCTTTTTTCTAACTGCGCCTGATGCTGACTCATGGACTGCTCTGGACACTGCAAAGCCATGAAAGCAGATAAGGCTGCTTAATTATTAATTTGCAGTCATTAGGTGGAGAGGAATCCAAGTTCTAGTGGTATGTTCTTGGCCTTTTTTTTTTACTACTTTAATATACTCATCAATGTTATGTGAACAGTGTTCCTAACTTCATATGGCAGAGGGTAATTCTTGGACCTATATCATTTTAATTGTTTATTATAAAGTTATAAAATCTAGCCAGCTGTGGTGAAGATTATTATGGTTTCAGAATTTTACTTGTAATCCAGTAAGAAACTATAGCAAAAATTTTTCTTTAGTATGGTAACCACAGGTCAACAAAATTACATTGAAGTCAAGTAACTTATTAATAATTATGTAAACCAGGTAGTAAGTGGCAGCTGCACGGTCTTTCATTCTATCCATTACTTTAGTTAAAGTTTAATTAAATTCATTATTTTCCATTAGCTACTAGAATACAGCACTGTTTAAAAACAGTAGTATTTTACATGTTTCACCCAAAATACACTGACAGTTCAAGGTAAAAAGTATAATAAGCAATAGTAAAAGTGGAAGAAACTGAAGGTTAATGAAATTAGGTAGTTACATGAATATGCAGATTTTACTACATGCACAGAAGACAAGTTTTTAAATAACTGAAAATAAACTACTCTTCAACAGGATTTAGGAAACCCGCAGCATTTGTGAAAAGAGATGATTAGAACTGTATTCAACCAAGAGCTGACATTTAAAAAAAAATGTGAAGAAGACATGTTTTGAATTGATGTGTTTCAGTCTACAATGGGGAGAATAAGGAAAGGATTCATGGCAAGGATTAGGATGCTACAAATCATATGGAATATATGAATAGGAGTCTGTTGCCATGTATCAATAGGGGTTTAATTTCTGAGAGAAGCTTAAGCAAGGGCACATTCTCTTATAAAATATCCCACGGGTTTCCTAGAATACACAGAAATAGTGACATCCTCACTCTAACTTTATTCAATAGGTTCTTATAAATCCATGATGAACATTTCATTTAATTCCTAAAAAAGTAACTTATGGGAAATTTTTTTTGAGGAGGATAATAAAAAAAGAAATAAAGTTCATGATAGAAAACTAAATTCTCTCATCCTAAGAATAAATGTTTATTAAGAAGAACTGCTTGTAACTTCTCAAAGTCTGCTACTCTTGCTGCTATCTGAAACCATGATTTCCCAGGGAAAAAAACCCAAACCAAACCAAACCAGCTGGAACACATCCTAGAGATACAAAATAAATCACTTGCAAGTGAATTCCACACTCAAAAGCCCTAATCAGTACTCTATACAAACAACAAACAAACAAAGCCCACAAGGAGCATTAACATCCCTGGTAACTGGTGTGTACTAATTGCAGAGCATCAGGACAGCTTCAGTGGAAAAGCAGAGGCTGAATAGGATTGTCTGATAAATCTACTACCCTCAAACACTCCACACAGTATTCTTGACCCTGCAGGTCACAACCTTTTGCTCCCGAGTCACTCATGCCAAAGGAAATAAAGAGGTTTATCCCATTCTCTTAAGTCCTTGTAATTATTTGTTACAGTTTTAAGTCATCTAGCATTACGTATATAGCAATTTGGTGAAATGCACACACTCTTTTCAGATGAAAATTCAATAGACAAAATGGATGTAATTTAAAAACGTATAAGGCAGCCCATAACTTTATAAGTTTAATTACTTTTATATTTAGCTTGTAAGAATTCTATGTAATAAACCATTTGTCGTAGAAAAATTAGAAGTAATAGCCTCCAATTATGTCTAAAACAAACTAATGTGAATTAATTCACAATAGAAGGACGTTAGAAATTTATCTAAAGCTTAGATTCACAATGATGGGAAAAACAGACTGACCACAATCGGGTAAGAAAAACAGGGTGCCATGAGAGAGCAGTATAGTCATAAGTAAGTCTTCAGATAGTCAGTTTTCATTCTCAAATTTCACATCGCTAACAGTTTGCTGTCAAATATAATATTTCTTTTATGGTGTAATTTGGCTGGAGTCTGCCAAGTGCACTGTATAAAAATGATTACTTCACCTTATGAATCACTTTTCATCAACATACTTTTAAATACAGCTGTGAAACTTTTGTTCTAGAGAAAAGCAACAATTTCATATTGTTGATTTATCTATGATGGAGCAAAGGGTGGAGTCTGGGGATTTAGGATGTTTTGGGGGTTTTTTATATTCACTTATTTGTCCTGTATTTTAAGTATAACTACTTCTCTCATAAATACATTTCAAAATACACAAAAATATGTGCATTATTAGCTTGCAAAACAACATTATAAGGCATTCAGAGATGAATGTGTTTCATAACACGCTTGCAAAAAATTGACCTGTGGAATACAGCTAAGTGAGTTTTGGGGGTCACACTGCAATCTGGAATATCAGTTTGGACTTCATTAGGAAGAACATTTTAGCCATACTGCTAATCCTGCTAGTAATGGTAAGGTCTAAATGCCCTATACCACATCCTCTTTAAGGGCCATATCTTGCAGAATAGGCAGATATATCTAAAACTGGCAGTTGGAAAGGACAGTTACAAATGCCTGTCTTACTCATGTCAAACCCTAGTAAGAGTACTTCATTAATTCTTTTCTCAGATTCATGATCCATCTCTATGGGCCCGGAGAAAACCTGTGCAGGAAAGTCTAGTATATAAGGAGCAAAGGAAAGTTGATTATCAGCAATCTGCACCAGGAATAGTGTAACTGCTTTCAAGGGTGTTTCAGAAAAAGTTCCCATAGAGGTTTTTTTGGTGTTTGTTTATAATGTGGACAGAATTACGTTATTTAGAGGATCTTCTCTGGAAGGCTACCCTCTAAAATGTTGTGTATTCCTATTATCAGGGCAAATATTCCAGAATTAAGACTTCTTAATAGAGGCCAGCCACACTGATGTCCAGACAACTAATGAACCCTGAAGCTACAACCTTGACAAAGCAGCACATGCCATGAAGCTTCAGAATATCTATGTGGTCAAGTCACAGAGGCTCCACAGAGCCCTTGGCCACACACATTTTAGCTCTCTTTTGACAGTTTGAGCTAGACTGTCCCAGACCTTCTTATGCCTTGCAGATGGGTAACAGGGGCTGCAGAATGCCTTTCCTCACAAGGAAGGCTCATGAAGATGCAAGAGGCTCTGTAGTGGTGGTGTCAAATAAAAAGACAGAGTAATGCTGCACCCCTTCATTAAACCTACTGGTTTGCCAGGAGAGGTTTACACAGAGGAGTGTGTGTACAGATCTGCTGGTGTTTAGTATATTGAAACTTCAGAGAGACACCATGGAGAAAAGACATCTTTTATCTCCTCAGATTTATCTTATCCTCCTGGAGGATTCACACTCTACCAGACATTAGCATTACCCAATTTATTTTTTGAAGTTTGTACGTGTTTTTCTCCAGTTGTTCCATCAATACAGAATTTGCATGGTTATAAACAGTAACTTAACTTTAGAAGTTATACTGAAATTGTGTCCCAAATTAATTTAAATTAAAAATTAACAATCATAGAATTAAAGAATAGTTTGTATGAGAAGCTGCCTTAAAGCTTATCTAGTTCATACTCCTCTATTATAGGCAGGGACACCTTCCACTAGACCAGGTTGCTCAAAGCCCCATTCAACCTCGCCTTCAACACTTCCAGGGATGAGATATCCACAGCTTCTCTGGGAAACCTGTGCCAGTGCCTCACCACTCTCATAATAAAGAATTTCTTTCCAATATCTAACTAAACCCATTCTCTTTCAGTGTAAAGCCATTCCCCCTTGTCCTATCATTACATGCCCTTGTCAAAAGTCCCTTGGACTTGCTATAAGGTCCCCCTGGAGCCTTCTGTTCTCTGCACTGAAAACCCCAGCTCTCTCAGCCTGTCTTCACAGGAGAGGTGCTCCAGCCCTGTGATCACCTTCATGACTCTTGTCTGGACTCACTCCAACAGGTCCACATCTTTCCTGTGCTGGGACCCTAGAGCTGGATGCAGCAGCGCAGGTGGGGTCTCACCAGAGCAGAGCTGAGGGGCAGAATCCCCTCCCTCACCCTGCTGGTCACGCTGCTCTGGATGGTTGGCTTTCTGGGCTGTAAGGGCACATTGCCAGGACACGCTGAGCTTCTTGTCAACCAATATTCATCAACTTTGTGTTCTGATGCATCAAAGTCATGTCTTACACAACTCCGATTTTGAGTATCTGCATGCAGTTAGCATTTTTATTGCTACTTTATCTAACTTGCCAGCACATCAAACCAAATCTTGTTGAACTCCTCTCCCTTCCAGTTTGTTTTTTTTAAATAATGTAGTTTTTCTTTTTTTACTATTAATAGCTAAAAAAAAAACTATACTGAGAAGGATGCACATAAACAGTTATCCTTTTAGACACATGAAAAACACCAAGACTTTTAAATGCCCTTTATTATTGACTATACAGGGAGGGGTTTTGATCATCCCCATTCAACTTCAACAGGAGAGTGGCAAAGTTGTTTAAAACCAGTAAGGTTAAATAAATTTTGGTTTTTCCATGAACAGTTAAACCAACAATTTCTTCCAGGAGCAAATGAATCCACAGAGCCTGATTTCTGGGAAATGTGCACAGCAAGCATATTCCATGAGTGCAACACCCTCACGTGCGTCTCTGAGGTCTACAAAGGACCGGGCTCATTCAGGAGTCTGTGATCACCAGCACAGCTGTCTTGTCTGCACAACTGCTTATTGTTATGAAAAAAGCAGAATTTTCTGTATCTTTGGGACCTTTATGCTTTTACAAATATGACCAAAACTGGCTCTAGGGTTCAAGGCTTCCTTAGGAAAGAGACCAGCAGAAACACAAGGGAGTGCTGTGGATAACATCCTTCCTCCTTTAAAAATCAGGTGAAACACAGTCAGGATTTCACTTGACTAATACACGAGGTTTTACAGTTATCTCCCCTGACAGAAATGATGTCTGTTAAAAGGCTAACCTGAAAAAGATACACTTAAGAAAAATAAACTTTCCCTGACTCTTATCATTTTCACATCTTGTCATCTGTTTTTGTGGGAAGTTTCTATTAACATATGTTCACAATATGAATTTCAAAAGTCATATATTAAATTCAATCCATTATATTTTGAAATGGAGATTCTCATAAATCACTTTTTTTACCCTTTTTTACCCTCAGATTGCCTCATTCTGCCAGCATAAAGCAGCTCAAATTTAAATCCACAATGAATTTGAAAATCACACCATTTGTTGCTTAAAAACCTCATTAAATGAGCAGTTTTAAAACTTACATGAGTCATTTTTCTAAACAGATATACCAGAGCTAGTGTCTCCTCTTTTGCAAAACATTCAAGGAAATTCCACAAAATTATATAAGGCCATAAGAAACTGCCATAGTTTGTTTGCCACAGATTTCCTTAATCAATGCTTTAATGAATTGTGATTATTTGAGCTGTAAGTCCTTCATGAAGAAAAGCCACACTCCATAATACATTCATGCAAAAATCTGTGGATGTTTATATAAACTAAATATAATGTACATTACAAATTACTCCCCAGATCCCAGTGTTAGTTGAAAAACTGAAATATTGCACCAGCTTGTACATCAATGTCTGTAAGTATAAATGCATACATGTATGTCAAAAGAACTATTCACTTTACTGGCAAAAACTGACTTATTTCTCCAAGATGGGTCTCAATAAAATTTCAGAAAATATGACAGAATGGAAAATTTGCTGTTAGATACTGGTTCTTTGGTATCATTTGGATAAAGGATTTTTCTCAAGGTTAGTTGAGAAAGCCTGTCAGTGATTGCAGCCATCAAAACATAAAAGCAAACATTATGAAGACCATATTTCATTTGCAGATAAGAGCAGAATGAAAGAGTAAAGCATTACAGTTTGGGACATTCATATTTTTCTCATCCTTCAATGAAGTTCCCAATATAAAAGAAACCTACTTTTTTTCCCCCTCTTGATTTTTTTTTTAATGGAGCTTTTTAAACTGGAGAACAGCTGGTGGGCCACCCTACCATTCAATATCTCATGCCAGAAAGGTGTGGAATTTCATTGAATTTTTTCCAATTCCTTTATGAAACAAAGTCACCAATGATACACATATATAATATACACACATTTTTTTTATGTCTTGTCCTCTAGTAGAGGTACCTGTCCTCAGGGATACAATTTGTTAGATGCTGTGTCCATACGGTGGCAACACAGAGACATGGCTGGAAGGAGACTGTACTGCAGGATCACGCCCATTACCAAAAGTAAGCAAATTTAATTCTCAGCAAGGAACACCACACTTCTGATAACCAAACCTGCTTATTCCTTATTGCAGAAACTCATCAGACTTATTCACTGTATAGCCTTTCACTAAGGAAGATATGAAAAGACGGGGAAATTAAAAGGTGGATGTTCCTTTCCTAAGTGTTCTGCTGGCCTCAGGCAGGCAGCTCAATGCTCAGCTGAATCTATTTAGGTTTAAAAGACATAAAACATGGCTTCAGATCTGGGTGGTCTGTGTAATGTCCAAGAATACATGAATTGGCTCACCTTCAAAATAATATTTTGCGGCCTTCTTTTCCTCAAACAATAAATCATATCCACTTTTGCAATAAAATCATGGGGTAGTGTCCGAATACTGTTCCTCCACATCTACTGCTGGGTGTGTATCACTGGCATTCACCCGTCTCTTCAATTTAAAATGGCAGGATCACTTCAGTAAAACTATTATTACAACTGGATCAGCAGATAAAAAGTCAGAAGGCGCTGGTTTTATACAGTTTCATAAACAGATCAAAAGGGTTTTTTTCATCATGCCCTAAGAAAACAAAAAACAATTGCAGTTCTCCTTCTGTAAAATTAGCTATGTTCAAGGTGTAGCCAGAACTCTGCTGAAGCCAGGAAAAATCTGACAAGGAAGAAAAGAGCTGTAAAACTGAGTCATGCCATAAACTGCTGAAGAAATCAATGTATCAAGCTACTACGTTCTGTAAGACATTTTCTGTGATAAAGCCATATTTTCAATAATATGAACATCTGTATAGTGCTGCAATCATCTTCACAGCACCTCAGGCTTATTTAACACTACATGAATTCCTAAGTGTAATCCAAATCTAACATTCCATCAAATCCAATCTTGTAAGTTATACCACACCTCTGATTATATGTGTTATAAATACACTGGTTTGAATTTTTATTTTATATTTCATAGTTCCCAATTATGACTGATTTTTACACAGGAAACAACTGTTAAGTCCTAGTAAGCATTAAGAGAATATTTTATCTTTCTGTATTACTGGTATTTCAACAGTAAATCTGCTAAATACAGTATTTAATTTTCTGAGACCAAAACCCACATTATGTCACCTTTAACTACATGGTAAGCCATTGAAACCCCATGCTGCCTGACAAACACGAAATATCGTATTTAAAGAAACACTGTCATAGAAATATAGTTTAAACAAATAATAACTGGTGGAAAAATGGGGAATTAACCTAAAATCTGGTATTTTCTACAAGTATGTCAACAACACTTCTATTTACTTGTGCTGCATCTATCCACCAGCATTCACTAACAGGTTATTTCACCCTATACTTTTCAAGCAGCTTTGGAACCCAAACAACTTCAATTTAAATGAACCAGAGTAGTGCCTTCTCTGAGATCTCTAACCACACACACCCAGCAACAGTACTGCTGGATATTCACCAAACATGCCACTGCCAGAGGCCACAGCAGGACATGTGCTGTTTACAAGGGACTCCAGTTGAGCCTAACAGAGGACTCTGGATGCCGTGACCTCCACTCAGATCATTACCACTGACAATACTCACTTCTTCAATAGTGAGGAATTTCCCACTCCTGAAAGGGATAGGGCAGCCCTGCAGGAAGGCTTCTACATGGCTTCCTCTGTAGTTCCTCAACCTACACCAGTCAGGCTTTAAATAAGTTAATCATGTTTTCCCCTAATTGCTTCCAAGATGGAAAGGGAAATTCCTGCTCTTCCATTTCCCAAAAAAGGATTCAGAACCCTCACACCATGGACTACTTAGCAACCTGCTCTGTCACATCTGAATAGATGCTACATCAAACTGAAAATGCTTCATGTATCTCCTTCTAAGCTCATGACCAACCACACACTCAACCATTAGCAGAGTGGTTTACACATGACAGGGCCTCATACGAAGACTGTTCCTGTTTCTTGTGACTACAGCAGATCCTTGGAGGTTGGTTTGCACCTTCACAAGATACACTTCACCCTGTAAGTGGCACACTCTGCCATTGAGAAGTCACCACTTGAGCATCTTCCTCCAAGGAACGGGGCCAGTACTTGTTTATTACCAGAATGGAAACACCATAATGACCTTAACAAAACAGTAGTTTGATGTATGTTGTCCCCCTGCCCCCAACTACACAAGCTATCATTTTTCCATCTTACAAGACTGCAGAGACAGGAGAATGAGGAGCTATGTCCTTGGCTCCTGGGGAAGGAAGGCAGGTCAGTACAGAAGGCCTGTGGTGCAGACCTGGCTCTAACAGGCACCCACAGTCCCACCTTGTATGTATAGAGAAAGGGCTCATAAGCAGTGGCCTCCAAGAAGATCACTGCTCCATGATGGATTTTTCTCCAAGTACCTTCTAGCACTGAGGCTTTAACTCAACGAAGGAACGAGACCTCCTGTGGGGCAGGAAGATGGAGGTGGGGGGAGATCAGTCACCCATGATTTGCACTCTGCTGCCAGGTCTCCAGCTGGGTTAAGCATTGCATGACAGACCTGAAATTCTGATCAAGTCCTTGATTTATGTTTTGGTATGCTTTACCAGTGCTTCTCAGCAGGACTAGATGAATCATTGATCTGTTCCAGTACAGTAATTTCTATGTATGCTCATAACCTTGGAAGAATCTATGTAAAATTTGAACATGCATTTAGCTTGCTCAGTGCTCAGCTTTAAACACTGGATTTTCTTCAAGTTGTGCACTTACATTGTTGCTGCCTATGTCTGAATGTTTAAAAAACAAATTTTAGAAAAAAATTCAAATTTTTTTAGAAAAAATACAATCATCTCTTAGATCTTAATTTAGGTCTGAATTTAAACATTTTGTGAGATAAATAGTTCATAAATTAACTGTATCAGAAAATGTTATTCTTAGAAAATCTTTGACGACAGAAAAGCTTGATTTAATTACTGAATAAAATAAATGTAGCAAGAAAGACAGCTAGTTCTTGAGTATTCTTCCAGAATTCTGTCTCAACCAAACTCATGCAGGTCAGACACAAACAGAAAGTCATACACAAGTCATACTTACAAACAAAAGTAACTACAACTGCCAGTGCTCAGAGAGCTCAAGTAACTCTCTATCATTGTGCAGCCAGGAGCCCACTGACACTTTTTAAAACAAATGCAAAAAAAGAAAAAAAATTATAACGATCTAAAGAAATCTCCTGTTGTACTGCACAAGAGAAAAGCCCCATCCCATGTCCTACACATATGGTGGAGACCATCACTATTTTCCAGGCTCAGGACTCAAGGCGTATTTCTCTTAATGAGCATTACAGACAGATTTCCAAAGCTGTAACTTGTGAGGCCTTTGGGGCACCAGCAGCTCCAGGCTCCTTGGGGGTCCCTGACCTCCTCTCCACAGGTGGGGCCACAAGGCTGAGGACCAGAGCAGCTCTGCTTCCCACCTGCCACCTCACTGGCTCTGAAAAGACTGAGTTTGCAGCCCTATCTTCCCTTTGGTTTTCCTCAAATTAGGTTCATTTTGATCCTTACAGCTCCATTTCATGTTTAATGTACCACTCTGAGAAACTCTGGCAGTTAGTATAAAGGAGAGACAATTACCTGGTAACAGAATACTACACACAGTGCAAACTATTCTTTCCTCTATATATCCAAGAATGCCTGAGGTTTTATAGGGTGTTACTTAGGAAATATTCATTACTACACAATTATGCAAAGAAAACAATGAATATTTTGTTTTACTGAGTCTTGTTCAAGCTGGGGGGCACCAACGTATTCAACATCAACTACCAACCTGTAAAACTAAGCAACTTCTTCCTGTTTGTTAGATGTCCACATCGGAAACCATTTGAGATTATATTAGATTAAATATCCAATTCCCAAGTGTTACTTTTAAAACACTAGGCAAAATAATTCATGCAATATTTCACTTAAATAATTTTTAAATCAATAAATATAAAAAAGTGCTTCTCTATTATTAAAAAATAAAAAACAAACCAACAAAAAACCAGCAAAGAATATTTTAACTAAAAAGAAAATTTTTAAAAAAAATTCTCTTCCCATGCCTTTTTTTTTTAGTTGCTAGCATGCTCAATATCAATAAAGTTCTTAAAAATCAGGAAATGTCATTGTAGAAATACAACATCTGGTGTTTAAAAAAAAAAAGGAATTTACTATTAATTATTAAAAAACCCTAAAAGAACTTTAAGTGGCAATGTCTTCTGAAGCACTAGAGCAGTGGCACTTCAGATGTAGTTTCTTTTTCTTTCACCCGTCTTTATCTTTTAAGCTGCAATTCTCACACAGCATGTAAAAAACCACATGAAAATTCCAACTTAAAAAGGACATTTGAGTGCACATTTTAAAATGACAGTACTTGACGACTCTTAGGTAAAGAGGAGATTTCTGGAAAACCTTTGTCAATATAAAAATGCAGATGAGGTTATCTATATTCTACTTACCAAGGTATCTAAAACAAGATATCTGCACGAAATTAGATCTGACATAAGATGAAAAGAGCAAAGCACAGGAGAAGGGATGCTAAGCAGAACAGGGAAGGTGTTCAGTTCTTGAGATGAATGTCAAGTATGCTAGGTAATCATTTCCAGCTAAGTGGAAAAAAAAAAAAAAAAACAGGCTATTAGTGGGCAGATGGCTACTGAAAGAGAAATTCTCCAAAAGCTCAATCTACACAGTGGCAGAATAAGAGCTGTGTCCAAATAGCACACTGAGGTTTACCAGCAGTCTAGTGGCACACAGTATGACAAGGAGGACTTGTGGAAGTGACAAATTATCCTCCATTGCACACACCTCAAAGCCCTTCAGACCTGAATTGATTTTATCTCTACATTACCACACACCTTCTGAAATGCTGAAGAAAGGTGTGTGGGCTTTTCCTTCATTCCCTGCTTTTACAAATAAAATGACAGAAAAATCACAAGCCTAGAGACCATCTCAGTGGGGAAAGGAAACTTTCAGGACTGATCTAATGGGCATAGGTTAGGATATCCTGGACAGAATTAAGGGTTAAACATTTCCAGTTTCCTGAAAAAAAAACCTCCTCTAAACAGATTACTTAACCGTAATCTATAGAACAGAGAAGAAAAGACTGGAAAAAACATGACCTCAAACTTAAGTATTTGCAAATCTCATCTTGGTGCTCTGACAATTTAAATCACCAGATCTTCCCTAATATGGACTCTTAAGTTATTTCAAGTAATAGAGGGCTTCTGAATATATATACACATACACACACACAAAATACAGTATTTATATACAAACTATTATTGCTCAAAATCAAAGAATAGTTTCAGCTGAAGTTGTACTTTACAAGGAGGAATAAAGAGGTTCCAAGTAGAGGGCAAATAACAGAAATGCACATTTTAAATTTAATTAAGGGGAAGGCAGTCAACCAAATAGTTCCTAGATCCTAAAACATACCATCATAGCTTTGGTTGTTTTCCAAAATGTTGTTTACTTCATATTAAATTAATATAGTAACATAAATTAAAGCCTTAAAATGCATTTGTAGATCTAATGCCAGAGGACTTCTTTAAAATTAGAATTGAAATGGAACTGAAAGTGCAGGCATTTTCACCTTTAAGTACATTATTTAATAAGACTTTAAGAATGTTCAAAAGAAAATTGATTTTATATTCACTGTCTCCCTCCTGAGAAATGCTGCATTTTTCTTTAATGTCTCTCATTGAAACCTAGATAACTGCTTGTCAGTGGATACATGTGAGTGAAAATGTGCGTATCAGTCACAGCGTTATCTAAAATTCTGAGTACCAGGTGGCATGTTCAACATACTTCTATTAATTGCTGCTATACTATTTGATTGCAAGAGCACTTTAAAGAGGGATATGCATGGAATTATGCATAAACTTAGTCTTTTATGTTTTCAAAATTAATAGTAGCTGCCTGTGAATCCAATGTGTCTGAAATAAGGATGTGCTGAGAGGCTGAGAGTGCAACAAAGAAGCACCAGATTGCTTTTGTAAATCATAGGAGTAACTCCTGGGTAAGTCTCTCTATGCTTCCCAAAGGCAATTGACAGCAGATTAACAGTGAACCTACTGTAAATAATCACATCTTCAACTTATTAAACATGTAATGCAAGCAAATGTTTCCTATACTGCCAAAGAGAAAAGAGTGGATATTCATTAAGAAACCCAAGCAATTTATTCCTGCACTTTCCCTTCATATTCATCACTTCTTAAAACACACTCAAGCACTTTATAACACACGATAAACAATTCTGATAGTGGTCTAGAGCAGTCAGTGGTTTTACATTTTAATCAATATTATTGACATTGTACTTCTAATATGAGTCTTTAGATTAGAACTGTTTGGGTGGGTTGTGCTGATATAACTCAAACTGACACTGCCCTGTCATCTACTCACAGCACACTCAGTACAGTGAAAATGTTCACACTCTTATCAGAAGCCACAAATAAAGCCCCAAACCTCTTAAATGACTTGAAAGCTTTGCTTTCAGCATAGGGCTTACCCTTTGTTTGTCCCTGTGAGAAGAGCTGTATCAGCAAGAAATTATCAGTAACCAGTCAGTCTTTATTACAGAGTGACAACAAAGGGTAAGTTAAATTCCAATTTCATTAAGTCAGCTTTGGAAGGTGACAAATGTGAAAACCTAATAGTGCTACCTTTTAGCTGGGTCTAACATTTAACTTTTCAAAAGGACAGGAACAAATCAAATCTTGTCTTATTTTATCAGCTGATCTTTAAAAAAATTAGGAGAATGAAGTTGAAACAGAATTCCAGAAAGAAGTTTTCCATTTATTTATACATTCTGGTTTCAAGCATTTTATTACTTCAGTTTTTCCTCAAATGCTATATCTCTTTAGTTAATTCTTCATGCTGCAACAGAGAGAGAAAAGATATTCTAAACCAGGAAATGTATAATTGGAAAAACCTTAAGCTCCTTGGTATTTCCATCATATGAGATGAGATTTCAAGATTTCAAAAGCCTTCTACAGCAATTGCTATATAAAGATCTGTGCTACAATCATGTATCTTTTCTTTCTTTCTTCAGGAGACCTTGCACTCCTGGAAGAAATGCATACAAGCATGTACTAGAGACCCAGCCTATGATAGCTACCATGCATGTTTATATTGCATTAAGTCATAAAGGTGTTCCAGCTACTCTTCAACACGTCATCTTCCTCTTTACAGCTTGATATTTGTTGCTTCAGTGACGTATTTATTTCATCAGCAGTCCTTTCTCAGAAATTCTAACACTAAACACGATCTACTGTTCTTTGGCACCTAGGTGATAAAACTAGTATTTCCAACAGATTCTCTTTTAGGAGAGATGGTTCATGCCTTATGCAGGAACAGCTCCTGCAGGGAACAGAAATTTTTTAAAAATCCAGTATAAATACCAAAATTTCCATGTTAGTTCAACACCAGCCATTTAGCCTCCATGTACGAATGGCTGCCCACTTGAGTTCTCCTGCACTTAGAATCAACATGCACTCTCAGAGACAGAATCATAATCACACCTGAACTTAGACCACAAGTTATATAGAATAATCACATAAAATTACAGAAGAAATTTCAGAAAGTCTCTTCTCTATCAAAAACAAGGACTGCAGCTCTACCTTTCATGTCAACCCTGGTCATCCCTCACAATTTGGTGAGTATTAGAAAGTTTCTCAAATATAATTATTTTTAACCCACATCCATACCCTGCAATTTTAGACTATTATTTCTTTTACATTTTACCTAAAAGAGAGTTCATTATTCTTGTCCTCATTACAGAAGTGCTGCACACATGAGAGACTATTGTCAGCTTAGCCTCTTTCTAGAGTAAACAAAACATTTCAAGTAATTTCAAGCTCCTCAAACAATATGGTGTGTAAGTGTCTGATCACTCCTAATCTGCTCTGGGCTCTGCACAACGCATCCATGTATAGATAAATTTTGTTACATTAAACAATGCCTGCAGCTGACATTATTGACACTAAGAAGAGATCAGGGGTAACTTCACATGCTTTGTATGCTGGAGTCTTATTTATATCATCATAGAATCAGAGAAATGTTTGGGCTGGAAGGGACTTTATAAATCATTTAGTTCCAACCTCGCTGCCATGGGAGTGCACATCTTCCTCTAGACCAGGTTGCTCAAAGTCCCATTCAGCCGGGCCTTGAACACTTCCAGGGATGGAGGCGCACTCAGTCTCACCGTCTATGTCACTGATGAAGATATTAAAGAGCACTAACAGAGCTGTCCCAAGACAGAGCTGTGAAGGACACCACTCATCTCCAGCCTCCACGTGGACACAGAGCCATTCACCACAACTCCCTGGCTGTGTCCATCCAACCACCAGCCACATACACTCAATTAAAATTGTTGTTTTCTACATCCCAGTACTTTGACTCATGTTCAGGTTGCCATCTAAGTCCTACGCATTGCTATGAAGAATTGTGGCCCACAAAGAGGTTCCAAATTCTCCACCTGTACAGTTCGTTCTTTCTTCTAAAGTGCAGAACTGTCCATCAATTTGTATTGTATATTTTGGACATATTTTCCAATTTGCCAAATTGTTCTGAATGACATATTTATTAAATCTGTGGACAAAGTCAGACATTTTGGAAGACAGGTTTGGTCTCTTCGTTCAACAACTTTGATAATGACCAGAATGATTACTTAGAGCTTCATATTAAATCTGTGGATGGAACCAATTATCCCTGGATGATACTCCCACTCTCACAGTAAATTCAGTACTCGGGTTTTTCAGCCAGTTTTAAGTAGGAGGGTTTTTTCTTACAGTGTACTTTCAAGCCTTTCCTATGAGAATGTCACATGAGAGTCTGTCTAAAGATTTACTGAAGATACATGATATCCTCTATTACTTCTGAATCAATGAAGCCTCTAATCTTCACAGAGGGAAGCCAGATTGACTTGACACAATTCATTCTTCACCAATAACTATGCATACTGTAATTCACCTCCTTGTTTCTTCTAAGTGTTTTCAAAGAATGTACTTGAGGAATCATGATAGAATTTTGACATTTGCATGATCCTGGGCTAAATAAAATATCTCATTGAAAAAAATTCAATGTGTTTTCATTCAACTTTATAGAGAATAAAACCTCTGGCATATCAGAAAATTACTAGTTAAAACATCTAAGTTATCCTACTTAAAAAAAAAAATCTTTAAATCTAAAATGCACTAATCTTACTCTTTTGAGCAAATATTCAAATATGACTGTAATAACTTAAAATTTCTTCAGGTTTTTCCTCACTTACTATTTACATATACAATTATCTTATTCACACTGTAAGTGAAATCCAATTTATTTTACAAATCAATTAAAATTAACCATAGTTTCACCTGATGATGAGAACCATGGTTTGATATTAACGTGAATAAGAGTAGATTCCGATTCTGAATTAGAGTTTTTTATTATATTAATCAGATCTGGTTAGTTCATGGTAAGGTTTACTTAGGCAAGAAATGTAAGACTAGAAACCTGTCCTCAGTATGGTTTCTAGTCAATATATCAAACATATGAAAGAGAATAAAGAATGTTTCATTCTTTAGAATACTTGAAATGGCCCATAAAGTCTCAGTTTCACAGAAGAAACTGGGTTTTTTGTAGCCGTTTCTTTTTCTGTGAAACTGAGACGCTATGAACTGAAGCATGTCTGTGAAAATCATCTGTGACATAATTTATACTCTTCCAACCAAATAAGCAGATGGTAGAATGAAGAACTATGTAAATCAATGTTTATAAAGTAGCAGGCATTTGACAGGCTTCAAATTATGTCCAGGGTACACTGATAGACGCCATTATCCATTACTGTGCCTTCCCTGACATTTTATCTAAGGGCCAAAAGCCAAAAGAAAGACCACAAGCATGTAACCACAAAGTAGCTCTTATTTTCCTATTCAAGTCAGCAATTAGCTCACAGGAACAGAATTTCAAGTATTTCCAATGCCTGTAGTTAAAAATATGCCTTTTTCTAAAATGAAATACAAATGTCATATGTTAAAAGTCATATTTAGAACTGCAGTCTTTGGACTACAAATATACATTCAATTTGCACAGTAGTTACATGTAAAATATTTGATCATGTGCAATCCTTACATAAAGACTATTTATTTTAAAAATACATACCAAAACATGTAGACTCTAATGTAATGTAATTGCCTTCTGCTTTTCATGAAATGGAGATTTTCTGCCCTGTCTGCTATCAAATCAGAAACAGGTGATGAGTGTGAGTTACCAGTTCAGGATTTGTATTTCGTGACCATGCTGGTGTCTGCAACTGCTCAGCTTCACCACAAAGGATTGTAGCAATCAAACAGACACAGGTAGCATTCAAATGACAAGCAGAGATTTCTGAACTCTAAATCCACCTTCTAAGAATTACAGTTCATTTCTTGGTGTGACTCTCCTAGGTGACTTTTCTAAATACACAGATGGTTCTTAAATTTTTCCTAACTGCTGCTCAAAGAGATCTCTCCTTCTTTAATGTGCAAAGAATATTTTTCTTTTCTAATTTAAACGAGCAACTACACAGATCCTCAGCTCAGCAAAACTAGGTAAATTTTAAAAAGAGAGCAGCAGTACCAAAACCAGGAAGAACTGACAAGCAACAAATGGGCAAAAGAAATTAAGCCAAGGAGCTGGGACAACAAATAAAACAAGAGAAATCAGTACAGAATGTGTTGATGGTAACTTCCTTCTCTAAGTGATAGAGGAGCCAACAAGGTCAGGAGCTATGCTGCACTGTTCCCACCAAGCTGGGGCTGGTGGGGAATGTGAAGCTGAAGGGCAGCCTGGGCTGCTGTGACCGTGAAGTAGGGTGGTTCAACATCCTTACGGCAGCAAGGAGGACACACAGCAAGCTCAGTACCCTTCAGGAGAGCAGACTTTGGCCTCTTCAGGAATCTGTTTGGTATAATACTATGGGATAAAGCCCTGGAGAGAAGAAGAGCTCAAGAAAACTGGTTGATACTCAAGGATCATATCTTTCAAGTTCAGGAGTGGTGCATCCCAAAGAGGTAGTTCAGCAAAAAGCCTGGAGGCCTGCATGGATGAACAAGGTACTCCTAGGCAAACTCAAACAAACAAACAAACAAAAAGCCTATAGAGGACGGCAGCAAGGACAGGTAGCCTGGAAGAAATACAGATTGCCTGAGCAGCCAGGGATGAGGTCAGGAAAGCTAAAACCTTAGAGAATTAAATCTGGCCAGGGACACCAGGAGCAACAAGAAAAGCTTCCATAGGTACACTGGTGATAAAAAGAAAACAATGGAAAACGTGGGCCCTCTCTAGAAGGAAATGAGAGACATGGTTACAGAGGATATGGAGAAAAATGAGGTACTAGTGACTGTTTTGCCTTAGTCTTCATCATCAAGCGCTCCAGCAACACCACCTGAGTTGCAGGAGGAAAAGTCAAGAGACTGGGAGATGGAAGAGTCATCTGGTATAGGAAAAGATCAAGTTCAAGACTATGTTTGGAACCTGTGCACAAATCCATAGACCCTGAGGAGATGCATCCACAGATCCTGAGGGAATTGACAGATGATGTGGCTAAGCCACTTTCCATCCTATCTGAGCAGTTGTGGCAGGCCAGTGAAGTTCCCAGAGACTGGAAAAGGGGAAACAAAATTCCCACTTTTAAAAAAGCAAAAAAGGAAGACCCAGGGAACACAGGCCAGCCAGTCTCGCCTCTGCGCCTGGCAAGATCATGAAGGAGATCCTCCAGGAAACTATGCTAAGGGACATGAAAAACAAGAAGGTGACTACTGACAGCCAACATGTCTTCACTAAGGGCAAATTGTGCCTGACAAATTTGATGGCCTTTAACAATGGGGTTACAGTGGTGGTGGACGAAGTAAGAGTGAGCGATGTCACCTGTCTGGACTTGTGCAAAGCATTCAACACGCCTGCATAATATCCTTGTCTCTTGCCTCTTTCTATGGTTCTATATAGCTGCTTATATACTACTTCCTACCTAATTCTCTGGCAGAAATTCTGTACCATGCCCCACTTTTTAAAGTTAAATTATGTCCTGTAACAGGAATGCAGGAGAGATAGCCTTGTGATTTAAGAACTGGACTGGAACTCTATGGCTCAAAAGCACACAAATTTTGTCTCTGACCTTCGGCATGGTACTTAAATCTTCTCCTTTAGTATCTGTATGTAAAACGTAAAGTGCCTCAAATGTATGTGAAAGGGTAAGTCAATTAGCTGCCAAATCTTTACGATACAGTACACACATAAAAAAATCTTACAGAAAAATAATTTTAAATAAGGAAGAAAAAAAACCTAGCTCCTTGTAGTGTTGGCAATAAACATAGACAAAATACATCTAACAGTTTTGAAGTCCTGCAAAAATACAAGCCAATTCCTACATCCTGTGAATAGATCTTTTTAGCAGTGGGATTAAAGCAACCAGAAATCTTGTCTGCACTATACTTCCACTCACAGAGCTTGGTACTTTAATGCCAGGATCAAAGAGAGAAATCGAATCTGTGAAGCTCAATTGCTTTTTCATCATCTGACTTGTAATATCAGCCTTGTTCTGGCCAGTGCCTGGGAGCTACAGGGGTGATGTGAGACAGTGCCAGTGATCGCATCCCCACAGAAGGCATTCCAGGGCAGCTGGGACGCCGAGGTCCCCAGCAGCCACAAGCAGTTTATTCTCAAAGCCTGAGAACCAGAAGCTATTTCCTTTCTTTTATTTTGCATTTAAGGATGACAGGAAGATGATAAACTGCCAAAGCTGAGACATATCAATATGCTAGGAGTACAAAAGCCCTTTGTGATTGACTGACAAAACCTAAAGAAGGGGAGGAGACCCTCTTTTTCTTCCATTGGGGATGGCTCTAGACAGAGACGCCTGAAATTTTAGCCCTCAAAAGCTTCTCCTGTTACCACGAGATGGCCTTGCAGGTAAACACTTTCCTGGTTCATTGAGTTATGTATCTGAAAAAGAATCTCCACTGAAAAGTGATAATGGTGGAAAAATAATCCCTATTGTACAGCTGTAATTCTTGTACTCCTTGTCTGCGGGCAACGCATTTCCTCTCTTGAGGAGGCTGTGCAACTGGATCCAGCTACATGTAAAGCAATCTGTTAAGGACAAGATTTACTGTTGGAAAGAAAAAGTTCAAATACATTCCAGGAGCCTATGCACCATATGGCTAAAAGTGACCAAACATGGTAAATTAAATTTAATCACTTCACATTACATTCAAAAGTTTTTATTTTTTATACAAGACTAAATTTACTGATTTAGCAAATGCAATCAACTATTTGTAGCAACTGATGTTCCATTTTAACTCCTAAAGAAACAAACTATTTCTGTAGGCGATTTAGTTACATTTTTAATAGTGTATGCACAGTACTAAAATTCCTATTTCAGTTTTTTCCTACCATGCAAATTGGCATGTTTACCATGCAATGTGGCAATGGAAACCATGATACTTTTATCAAATTTTATTCCTTTCTTCCCCTACAGCTGTAAAATCATTGGTACTACTTAATCCACAGGAAGCGATTAAGCAGGACATCTGAATTTAGCGTAGAAGGGGGTTCGTTTCTTTTTAAAAGCAGTGAAGCCCAACGAAAGAGAAGTCAGACGTTTTAAAGATGCTTTAAAGTATCTCCTTAACTTTTGACATGTGTGTTACCATTAAACACATGTACCAGCATATCTCAATATGAAAAACTACAACCACAAAAAAAGATAGGAAAGACAGGAACTAAACAGAACATCATTTTCTTCCCTCACTGGCAGCTGAAAAAGCCTACTCTGCAGCCTTTTCGCAGACTGCAAGAATCAGGAGCAGCACGATTTAACATAGGGAAAATGAAAACTAACTCAAGTTCAGCCCACACATTTAATACTCCTGATTTGGACCTGACCTAACCACAGCTTATGCCTTCAAGATCAGAGCTAGTTTGAAGACAAGGGCATAATACAACAGTAAAATAGCTGCCTACTCATTTCAATCCACTATTAGCTTTTCAACTTGAAAGACAAAGTGAAAATAGTATGTACTGGGACTGGCAAACTTCCTGTAACAAGAAAGGTGGTTCAAGGGATTGGAGGCAGAAACCATCTTTTTTTAAAAAGCCAAAAGTATAATGTCCACCTTTATTCTGGGCTATGAGTTGACACAGATAACACTTAGGTACTGCTTAGGCATATAAAAACAGAGTTGTAGACAGCATGCTGCAAGAGCATGTAATGGTCCTCTGTTAGATCAAGAGGCAGAAACAAAAAAAGGAAAAAAATAACCTGATGACTTGCAAATTAGTTACTTTGATGTTTCACTATGCTTTTAAATAAGTACTTTATCTGAAGAGCTTTGGTAAACCCAAAGAAAAAAAGCTGTGCTATAGCCCTAATAATGCAACCACCCATGTTGTCCTACTCCTTTAATTACAGCTGGTTCATGGCTGGTCAAAACCCTGTCCTGCTTGGCCTCTTACTCCTTTACTGTTTATACTGTCCCATCTCTCCTCCTTATGTTTCTCTTTTCTTCTCTGGTCAAGCAGTGCATCTGATAACGGAGTAGGTCACGGGGAAGCAGCCAGTTTTGAAACTCAGTGTAACCCATCAGTCATCCTCAAGAAGATCCAGAGACAAAAATATTTTGAAAGGCACTCAGGAGGAGTATTTGTTTTCCTACCGTACACAGCCCCATACGGAGCCTCCTCCCAGCCCCTTCCCTCTCCTTGGCTCCCACCACCACTGCTCACAACTCAGGGAAAGCCATGCTAATCACCTGTCTCTGCTGATAGTGACACTGTCATGTGACACTATCTCACCTTTCCTATGCTCTCACCTGCTTTTCAGGAGTCTGCAGAGCTGCCAGCTTGGACAGGGGGAGGCGAGATGACACTCACACGGCTCGGCATCAGGTAACGATTGCTTTGATCTTACTACCAGAAGGAGTGTTTAAAATACTGTAAATTTGCTTATGCTTATCCCTTTGAACACCTAAATTTTGCAGTATAGGCTCTCAGGTTTGGTTTAGTTTCCTATACACTCTGCACCTCTTCTAGGGGTAGGCATGGACATGGTGACATTGCTTGGCTTGGCATGACAGCCATACCATGGCTGACTATAAAATAACAAGTGCAAGGATTAAAGGCTGATGTGGTGTGCATTTCCTTGGGAGAAACTGTAAATGCAACAGGCAACAATCATCATCAAAATGTTGGAAGTTTTCTCTCAGGGTATTTTCAGGAAATTAATCCAATAACTCTTCGTATCTTACAACTAAGTCTGCTCTAGTAACGTTTCAGTATCACAAACACATATATTCGGAAGGCAAACACGAATATTAAATGCTACATTCTAATCACTAAACTAAAAATATTTTTAACACATTCTTTCTCAAGAAGAGGTTCTAGAAAAAAAATTTGTAAAATTAACATTACATGACAAATCTCCGATTTAAAGCAACATTAAATACTGTTACCAAATTGGCATGTACTTTTTGAAAGAGAGAAATAAGTAATGGCAAATTTTAAACCTTTCCAGTTCCAAAGACGCATCTCTAGGACACAAAAAGGGTATAAATACTTTCACTTTTTCCTCTTGACAAGGATCTAAAGAGGTCACAGAGTTTACTGAAGTTTTGAACTTTATATTGCTGTAAAAATTACAATAATTCTATTTAAAATTCAAAAGTATATTTTCAAATGTTTTGCATATTTTTTTCAAGCACGACAGCAGTTTGTTCTATGATGTCCTTTTCCTGTAATTTCCACCCAAAAACTTTGAAAATAACACATAAAAATCAATACATGAATAAATACTTTAATACACATGTCCCTTTCGGTTTTTTGCTTTTATTAGCAGAACGCAAGGTAATTTTTTCACGTATTAAAGCCAAAAATAGGGCCAAGAAATGGGAAGATAATATGGGCCATGTATGCAGAATTGGTTAGAAAAAAATTTAAAATCATAGTATCTCTGCATTTCATTAATTTTAAACACTTACCTTCCCTCAGAATAATTTTAATAGGAACTCTAGGTAACGTTACAGAAAACTGTTAGCCTAGATGTATTCCACCTAGAACTATGCAAGTAAGTTTGGTGCACAATCTCCTATATTATCAGTCAGAGAGAGGAAGCTCCGCAACATGAGTTAAACCTACGCAAGGCAGGAACTGCCCTCAATTTGCCCATTTTTCCATCCTATTTCCTAACTTAAATATCTCAGGCGCCTAAAGCTGAAGATGAGTCTTGGAAACAGGGCCGAGAGACATGTTAAAGATCTAACTGTTGTAAGGTTCTCTTTAATGCTAGTTTGGGGATCAAAATTGATTTCTTCTAATTTTATGAATACCACTGTTGTCTTCTTCCCAATGAAAAGCTGAAAAATAATGATTTGCAGATGAAAATATAAGAACACAGAAACTGCAGAAGTGGGATTTGCTCATGGATATTGTATAGCAGCCACTGCAAACAATGATGGTGCAAGAGTGTCAGTAGAGGCTCACAAACCAGCTAAAGATGCCCACCTTAATCCTGCTGGACACTGCAATTTTTCGCCCTAAATCTACATTTTTTTTGTAAAATCTCTAGGTCCAGATATTCTTCTTACCTGTAAGAAAATCTAAAAATCTCAAATTCTTGCTGTAATAAAAATATACTTAAGATGCATATTTATCATTTCTGAATGACAGGCATGTGTCCAGCATTAGCCTGAGGAGACCAGTGTCCCTCTCCTGTGAATGTAGCAGAGTTCAGACCAGAGCTCTGAAAAATTCAGCAATTCACAAAATTTCCCTTCAAACCAAACCAAAAGGTACTATATGGCATAGCAAAATTTTAGAGACAAAAAAAACCCCAAAACTAAAATGCAGTGGAAGTCTGCTAAAAGACTATGAGAAAACAAAAAAGATGTTTCATGAAAAGAAAAAAAGTAAAAATCCTTTTTTACTTTTTATTCTATTGGTAGATAAACAGAACATGGCTTATCTCACCTTTTACCCATATTTATATGTGAACCCAGTCCATGCAAGTCCAGCAGCAGGTCTCTGCCAGAAGTGCCTGAGTTAACCCAGAAGGTTATCTTCTCATCCCCAACCCCCTCCTGCAATCTGTGTTCTACTTTTGCTCACACTAAATAAAGCAAACTAATATTTATAGCATTTCTTAGGAGGCTGAATGTTTTCATCTACTCGCCAGGTCATCCAAAATACCTCAGAAATCAAGTTTCATGACAGTTACCAAAACAACACTTTGAATCACTAACTTTGAGATGTTTATATAAGGACAGTAAAAAACATATATGAACATGGAAAAAATCCTCATTTGTTTTTTTCTTCTGATTTATTACCTAATAATTCAACAGTAGAGGACTTCTAATGCACTCCTGTAATTCTACAGCAAATGGAAAAGGTTCCGAAATAATCTTGATAAGAAAGGGGAAGATTATTTCATATTAAATCTATATAACACCAACTCCGACTGTTAAGTTTGCTGATTCTATTGTAGAAGGCAGTATAGGTGATTAAACAAGAGAGTAACATGGCACCGGAACCACACATTTGAAAAAAAAATAAAGACACTTGGAAATATCATGTCGAAAATACTGAATAAATTACAGGATATGTGTTTCACAGAGAAAGAAGAGCAAATAACTGTAATTTGGGAGGCTAGAATTTCCTTAATGAGATACCATAAATGGCTCTACAAACAAAAGGACCTTTCTCAAAGGTTTTCAATGACTACACAAGTTTCAGTATTCTACTTTAGTAGCAGTATATGACACTGCATCTACATTTCTTAGATTTTTTTCATAAATCATTTTTAATCAGCACATAATATATAAATGGCATTAAGAGATCAAGAGCTTTCTGTTGTGAGCTATGCAAATCCTGAGTTATGAAAAATATGATGTCCTGCTTTGTGAAATCACAGCAGTAACTTCAGATTGTCTGAAATTACTGTTTCAGAAAATAATATTTTAGCATTTATTTCTAGAGAAGACAGTCTTCATTCTCAACTTAGGATCAATCAATCATCAGAAACGTCCAGCTTCCCTTAATAGCTGGTTTCAGCTCGCAGGTGGAGCTTTACTTTCTAAGGTTCAGAGCAGATGAATTAACATGTGCATATTATAAGCTGGTAGTACATAGTCTAAGGATTAACTGCTATAGCAACCAGTACTGTAGTCTGCCAACACATACTCACCCAAATTGCTGGATTTTCTAAGTTTATATGGATAGGATTTCTATGTAGGTGTTCATTTATTGTACAGAGATTGCAAGTTTTATATTAAGTGGATTTCTTCAAGCACAAAAATGCACAGCCATTGCATCACCCTTCCAAAAGAATCCCTTGTGTAATATTCAAAATGAAACTGCTACTAAGAAAACAATTTCACTGTGTTTTACAAATATTTATTTTACACATTGTAGGATCCCTCCTGCTTCTGCATTTCATTCTATCCAATTACTCTAGAATAGTATTGTGGGCAGAACCATGAATTACTCAAACTGAAATAAGATGGCATGAAACCCTGGTATAATCAAAACCTTTCTACCCACAACCTTAATTAATTCCATGCAAACCGCAATTTAAAAATAAATCAGAAGTATTAAAGAAAAGTGTACTTTTACTACACAACACTTTTAAGAATGGTCTCTGAGGACTGATCAAGTGACATCTCTGCTGTCTCTTCTCCCTGAAGGGAACTAGAGTTGGCCAGACTCTGAGCATATCCAGAGGTATTTTCACCCAGACCCCTCTATACCTGATTTGTTTAGGAAGGTAGCTGTGAAGAAGTCCTACTCACAACACATCAGATAACAAAATGACATCACATGACACCACAAAGTACTGGGTTTTTTGAGTAAGTGGTGAACACTCAAGACCCAGTGGAGTTCAGTATCACCTAAAAATTAATTCCTAAAGATAATATCCTACAGATATGAGAACATTCTTCTCCCCAGACACACTTCTGCATCTAAGATTCTTAGGCAAATATGGGAGGAAGGGGAACCATCCTGTTTCAACTGTGGCTGCCTGTATGTGTGAAGTAAATGTACATGTCAGATTCTGCTATACTGTGTATACTACAGCTATCCATAAATGAGTAATGCATCCTAATTTCATCACTTTCAGTGGAGTGGAGCAGAAGCATTTTGAGAAAAAAACAGAGGTTCCAAGTTAGAAGAAAAGTACCACAAGACAATGATGGAAGAGAAGAAACAAAAAAGTACTGCACTAAAATATGCTTCCTCTGTCTGTAAATATAACTCTGTTCTTCGTAAACCTATCATCTGCATTTCAGCTGCTTTTTTCCTAGTATATTATTGTATTTTTTCATGTCTCCTGACATGACCTTTTTTCTTCCCTCTTCAGTCATTCTTTCCTTCCTTCTTCCTACTGTCTTCCTTTGTATATTGCTCTTCTGAATTTACCTTTCACTCTGACTCTCCTCTCACTTTATCATTCCCTGTTTTTCCTCCTACAATTTCAGTTCTGTAACTTCACTTCTTTAGTCCTGAGATTTAACACCTTCTTTTTCTTGCCCTGTAGCAGATGCAATAATGTTATGACAGTCCAACAGAATTTGGGGAAAACTCCAGTCCTAAGTGTCAGGGCTGTTTGGTGAAGTTTTCAACTAGCATGAAACACCTGCCTCATCAACAGACCATTATTACAGAATTTGTTTAGAAAATAATGTAAGACAAGCATTATAATGAGATACTGAAGACAATCATTTTACTAGAAAAAGAAATATTCAAATAAATCAAGAAGAACAATGGCTATACTTTCATAGATCAAGACTCATACCTCTGTTACAGCAGTATTTCCTGTAAAAGTAGGAGTGGGTAGGAAGACAGACATCTCAAGGGAGAGGTATGATCATGTTGCAATTATGTGCCATACTGGTTTTTTTTCTCTTTTAATGGATAACTATCAACAAGAGCACTGGCCCTCCAGAAGCAACAGTAAGCAAACTCAACTTTACAGGCTGCTATTAACATGGCAACCTGAAAGATACCCTGGAAGCTGTGTGATGTATAGAACATATCTCCATTCTTCCATAAAGAAAACAGTTTTGAACTTTCCAACTCAAATAACTTTTAATCTCCTAGATTCAGCAAAGATCACCTTAAGTCATATTGGTATGCAGTTACTTAAAAATGACCAAAGTCCATGTGACTGCTGTGGAGCATCTCTGCTCTCCATGCTTTCCCAATCAGCACCACTGGCTCAGTGCCGATGCAGCTATCATGCAACACAGTAAAACCTGTGCAAGGAAAATGACTCAGCTCAAAACTACCCAGAGCAGAAATCACGGCCAAATTTAGTTAAACCTGGAGCTGCTAGGAATGCAGAGCCAGTCAGGGCTACCTACTGGGGACAGTAACCATTTTTAAGATCAGAGAACCCAATTACCTCAGATAAGGCAGTTTATATGAACTCCGAAAATAAAAGACTACTTTGCTTTTATTCAGTGCAACATTTGACTCTCAAGCACCAGTCAGACTTTGATAACACAGAGGTAGGCTTGCATTAAGTCTCTTTTTAGAAAGGTTTTAAGCTTCAAATTACATCATATAGATATTAGGATTTTATCTTTAATAATGAAAGAGATTGTATATAATCTTGATGACTGTGACTGCTACTGCTTTCAGTGCTTTTGTTGACATTTTAGTTGGGTGGAGAGGACAAAAAGCCACTCTGGGAACAGATTAAGAACAATGCAAAAGAGAATTTTCTGGTTTCCAGGTCAGTGAATGCTTGTTAAGAGTAAACAGAGTTTTATAGTCAATAGGAATATAATCTACAAGCCAAACAGATCTGACTTTGAATAAGGTGTTTATTCCAAAAGTATGATAGTGATTTTGTCAGTTTGAGCCACTTATGATTAAGAAAAAGGCTGTAGTAATTTTGAGCCATTAAATAGGAAATATAAT